>LQRL01116901.1:31299-48027 GCA_001703475.1 Hydroides elegans
TTAATACCATGATGATACACGAATGAAAAGATAATAAAAATATGCTAAAATTCAAAATAAATATATCAAAAAATATAAATAGTTATTATAACATATTGATTAAAATGAAAATTATAATTCTTTTTGAATAATTGTTTTGTCGATGAAATTATAAATTGTCACTAAGTGCAGCCCTGTTTTAAAGGACTTTAAATGATTAATAAGAGGTTATCGGTATACAAAATTAAAAAGTTAACCAATGTAAAAGCCGGTGTTTTTTTTAACTTGATTAAATATTTTCTCGTATCATTCGCATTGTTATATACCGTTTCTGTGATCTTAGGCGGGTACCCGTTTTCTTCTTTTTCATCTTCTCGATTTTCCTTGGTCCAGTCATTGGATGAGAACGGCGGCTTAGTACCGTAATCCTGTTTAAATTTTCTATTCATTCTTAAAATAATTTATCTATCACGTTTAATTTTGGACCTTCGTAAAACTTTAGAAAACTTTCACAGTATTGGCTTGATGAAATTTATGAAAGCTCAGTGATTTCACAATTGTGAAAGAGCTTTGAGATGTGCCTTGTTGAAAATCTTTTAACGTTCGTTAAGAATATAAGCACTATCAAAATCCACGATTTCACCTTTAAAATGATATATTGCTGTGTTGTCAAGATATAAAATATTTTTATTTAATCATATGTTATTCAAAATGTTCAAATTAATAAACATGACCTGATCGTTTATCCATTAGTTTTTACATAGTCTGACTTAGCGACAAATGAATGCGCATAATTGACCTATCAATATGTGCCTTAGGCACCAACAATTATTTCGGTTATTAGCAAAAGGCACCCAATGACATATTTTTCAATAAGTGGTAAAATCGCCAACAATATTTTTTAAGTACGGACAGCAATAAAATACTATTTTGTAGCATAAGATTATTTTTTTGCAAATGGTGGTCACTTTTCCCAAGCAAGCTGAGGTGATTTTGCTTTTCCTGCCAGCTTGAAAAGGAACACATTTTGTGAAAAATTGAAATGTTGAATATTGATAAATGACTTATCAAATATTGCAAATAACAGCTTATAAGACAAAAACATCCAAGTTTAATCAGTTTTAGATAGTATTTGCATTGTTTATTACGAAAACTAATTAATTATCCAAGCTAGAAATTATTTTCTAAAAATAATCAAAGCCAGATGGAATTTGGTGGGACACACTTTTTTTAGGAACAGCTCGTGATGTGCTCTACATTAATGACCATTGAGCAAAAATCCATGTTCAATTATGGTTGTGTAAACATTGCATATCTTTTAATGACAGTGCTCATTGACAACATAGAGAATCCGTTCTATTGTAAAGGGATCGAGCTTTATCTATTCACAACACCTCGAATTCAAGAATTGTAACTCAATCGAAATGGTCCGAGTGTGTCATGGATTTAGGGTCAATTGAGTTGACTTTTCACTAGCCAAACTAGATGTCATACACATGCAAAACATTCAAAACACTCCGGACAATATGTTTACGAGCTGAAAAATGCACTGGAAAAAATCTTTGCTCAAAAGTTTCAATACAAAATCGGTAATAATGATGCCAGCCATTAGTTAAACCTTAGACGGTATTTTTAGTCTATACATATAGGAATAATCGGTTTAAACCCCTTCCCCCGCCAGACTTATCTTTAATATCAGTGCCCTTTTTACTACACCCATTTTGGGTCCACAGGAACGCCTCATCCTGAATAATTTTACATCGCGACGTTGGATTGAGGCCAATAATATATCAGACATCAGCGTGACGTTGGCACAGCGCGACGTTTGTTCATGTGTTTGGTTTGATTTACAAAAGAAACCAAATTGCTATATAGACTCTACAAGTATAATATGTTGCTTTACGTCTGATGAAACCATAGTTCAATCCCTTTAGTACTTGAGCATTTTTTAATCAAATTTTGCACTTCATTCGAAAATGAAAATAAGCAAGTTGTTCCTAGAAGCATATTATGCAAATATATTCAAATTTGTTTCCATAGGATAATCATCGGTGCGGATGTATTGCATTGGAAAAAAGTGTTTCCCACCAAATTCCACTGAATTTTCATATGATATGAACATATTAGTATAATTTTGAAATTATACCAGGTTTGGTGAATGTTCCCATATAAAAATAAGAAATTGGCAATTAATTCATAACAAAATAATGCATTAATATGCAAAAAAGTATGTATTTCAATATTGCAAAATTTCATATTGTGTGATTTATGTGTTTCAAAGGATGATTGGTTTTATTTAAAACGATAATAATGTCGTGTATAATCGTACCATATTAAAGCAAAAGAGTTCCAGAATTAAAAACTACACAATAATTATTAATAGAAATATGTATTTTCTGTGATCACAAAAAAAACATGAGGTTTTTGTTTATATACATAATAGTTAAATGCATGGTAAAAGTTCAATCGTTCTTTGAGGGAAATCCAGATAAAAAATATGCCATGGTCAGATGTTTTTATGTGTTATACCAACTATCAAGCCCGAACATGAAATAATCTGTTCTATCCAGAAAGAAAACCCATTACATGATATGCCGAAAATGATTATGACAAAGCTCTAACCGTATGCTAAATACCGAGTACGGAATTTATTGAATGTTACAAACCGAAAATGTTCAAAGCCAAGCCAAATTAACTTCGCTGCTTGCAACGATTTAATTTAAGTATCTTAATTTCAACCGACCATTAAATCATCAGGCCGCGGTTAGATTTAAGCAAACCACAACCTGTTTTAGTGTAATTATTAATAGCAAGATTGTCGTAAAACATTCAGTGTCACCAAACTTTTCTTGAAAGCTCTTTTTCATTAGAAGGTAAACAACTGCCTTAAATGCGAGCGATTGTCATCGAAACCAATTCATTGTTAATTTCTACATGCACTTTTCATGCTTGTGCTTTATTATTATTTCCAACTTTACTCTCTGATCTCGCCTTTTTGCATTTTGCGACGAGAATACTGACAATTCGAATTAGCAACGACAATGCTTCAATAACAGTCACTACAGACAGACCAGCCCACAAACCAATCGTCCCTCCAACATTGGCAAACAAATCAGTCAGAGTCATAGAAGCGGTTTGTTTCCTTTCAAGAATTGTCTGACTTTTGAAATAGACATTGAGTCGCGCGAAATTTGAGAACATCATCTCCTTGAATAAGCTACCATCTGTTGTGCCATTTTGAGCATCAACGAAAGTGTCCCACATTTGGTTATAAGCGAGTAGCGATTCATGATCTTCCGTTTCAATAGCGAACTCAGTAAATGCGTCGAATTGATAGATAGGAGCAGGCCAGATATTCTCGGATATTTCTTTATCGTAAGTGCGGTAATTACACGACTCTTTGCAGTTACATTTTTCTCGAACTTGCTCGTTCGTATTGAATTCTGTATATGCTTGAAACACACAGTTTGATATGTCGCCCATATCGTGCAATGTGACAGTGATATTATCCATAAAAAGACAATGTTTGGTGTCACTGGGGATAGAATGAGGTGTTGGACTATAGTTCACTACACAATTACATCTATCATAGATAAACATAGTTAGACATTCTACATAGCAGCCTTCGGTAGAGTACTTATACTCATCTAAACCATCCAATCTGTCTTTCTTAGTGCAGTCGTCCCATGGTTGTGGAAGTTTGTGGATCTTATTGGCTTTCAACGATATCGACGTGCTGTGACCAGGCATGATGTCGATACCAGTATCAATGAGGGTAGGTAGAGTTCCCTCATCATGAATGTCAACACGCAACCCGAATGAGTTCTGAATGTTCGAGTAGATGTTATAGCTTTCATCGAGGTTGTAAGATAGCGGGACCAGGTTCTCCAAGTAAAGTGCCAGGGAAAGACCATTCCCAGGTCCATTGGCGCTTTTGTCCGATCTTGAACCACCAGTGAATGTATAACAGTTATAATATTCGGAACTAACAAAATGATCCCAATCTTCATCCATGTTACAATCCTGCGCCAAATACTTACACCCGCGAACTAAATCTTTCAACGAATGACCGATTTCAATGATTTCATCTCTCTCAATATTAGCATAGAGTCCCAGCGGGGAAAACAGTATATCATCGATGGACATACCCGTCTGAGCTTCATACGCTTCCAATTCATCGCCCATATTGTTCATCAACTGAACGTATTGCGCATATCCGCTAGAGCTATCCGCAAGCATATCCGCCGAGTGGTTGAAGGATATCGGCAAGGCATTGCAGATAGTAACGTGCGGGAAATGCGGGGCCTTGTTGAGCAACGTGGTGGTTTCTTGCGACGGATACTGTCTATATGTGTCGATTACGAAAACCGTATGAGCGATAACACCGGATAGGACTAGGACAACGATTACAAGCCAGATGATTTTGGTCCATAGCAGTGTGTTTTCTTTCACCACGTGACCAACACCGTGAGCTGAGGTTTCGGAACAGAAGGATTTGATCTGAAAGAAAAAAGGAATCATTTATTTAACAAAATCACACTCTACTTTTTGTGTTATGTTATTCTCATGTTCCAGGCTGATGATTACAGTTACAATCAATATGTTTGAGTAATTAGTTAAAGCGCTATTATTAGGAAAATTATTTAATATGCTCCATAAATTTCAACGAAACATTAGTATTTTATTTTAATAATATTGAGAGTTTTCAAATAACTTTATGAAAAAATATATTAGCAAAACTAATATAAAGAATCATTTAAAGTATACGTCTATGGCAACTATAATATGATATACTATTACTTTGATTATGGTCATGATAATAAATAATAATGCCATGATCATACATGAAATAAAATAAAACAATGAAATGATATCCATTTTCAAAATAGATAAATTAAACAATTACAATAGATATCATAATAAATGGATTAGAATTATTGCAATTTATTCATTTAGAATCATTACTTTCTCAATGAAATTATAAATTTGCATATACCACAAGGTCGCTACTGATTAAGCTTTTTTTTTTAATGAGCTAAACATAAGATTAATAATCGTACCTTGTAAAATCAAAAGATGAACGAATGTAAAAGCTATGATATGAAATATCAACAAATATTCTACGGTGATTTTTCTTCAACTTTGTAGAGAAAATTGTCTATAATCAACCTTACAGTATATTTACCGTTTCTGTAATCTTATGTGGAGAGCGATTTGCTTCTTGTTCATCTTGGTCATCCCTTGTCCATCCCTTCGATGCCAGCTTTGGCTTAGTACCATATTCCTGATTGAATTTCTTATCCATTTTTTAAATACGTTATGTATGACGATTTCTTCTAAATTATCCTTGTACGTCAAAAAATCTAACTCAATGTCGATTTGCTCATTGAAATTGATAGTAGCTCAGTGAATTTACAAATTTGACAGAACTTTGAGTGTTGTCTTGTTTGTCGTCCTGTTTCTTCCCAAAAGAATATAAGCAACATGATAATCAATCATTTCACCTTGCATATGATCTATTACTTTGATAACTGGATATAAATGTTTTCATTCAATCATGTGCGATCCAAATTGTTCAAATTAGCAAAACATGACCCGATCACGCATCCATTAGTATCGTCAGAGACTGACTTAGCGACAAAAGAATGATCACAATGGTTTTATCAATATGTGCCCAAGGCACAAATTAATATTGCTTTATGTTATGACCAATGAGCCAGAATCCATGACAAACTTATAGTTGTGTGAATTTGGATACCATTTAATGACTTTGTTGATTGACAACATAGTTGATTCGTTATTTTGATAATGGATCGATCTTTTTTTACCACAACAACTCCAATGCAAGAATTGTAACTCACCGAAATGGTAAGAGTGATTCTTGGACTTGAGTGTCAAGGGATTTGACTTTTCATTCATCCATTCGAAAATGAAGAGCATTCCACGAGATTTTCCAAAAAAATGTGTTCCTTTGCTTAATTTATCTATATACAAACTTTCAAAATTTGCTCTCTAGCTACAAGAATTGGAGGAACACCTTTTCCGATGATTTGTTACATATTATAAATTCATTAAAAATTTTTGTTATATTTTTGCATATGTAGCTAGTCATGCTGCATTGAATTGTAATTGGTTATCGGTCGTAGACCCTATGCTAGAAGGTCTATTTTTATTTTTCATAAAAGGTGTTCCCCTCTAGATTATTGCTAATTACATGTATCGATGAGCGAACGGGCTCATTTATTTACGCACAAAGGAAAACCTTTTGTTATTTTTTTTTAATTTGATTATTTTTTTTATACTTCATTGTTTCAAAAGGTGTTATGCACAAATAAACACATTTACGAAATAGGACCTGGGGTGCCTTTCGATAATTAAAATTAACTATTTGTTCCTAATAATATTTAGAATTTATCCTCAACTAGAGAAAACAAAATTTTTTTTTCAAGATCGGTGTAGGGAGTGTATTGTTTAGACATGTTTTACACTACCATGTAGATGCATAAGGAATGTGATTGTTATCTAACAATGATCATATATTTATTCACCTCACATTTTACCTGAATACTGTTTTAGAATAAGCAAAATGTATATCGTATGAAAACCGCTGTCAAATAAATAACGTTTCATACTAGATGTCATGCAAACAAAGTATCCGTTCATACGACATAAAATTGCATTAATTTTCCTTAACAAAAAAATAATGTTGAATCAAGCTTGGAGAACAACGGCCCTATACATCCTTAGTTGCAGTCGGGGGAACATTCCGTATCTTCAATAACGCTTATCGATGTAATAACCCGTTAAGAACAATCTTGCACTCCAAGAAATGACTTTGCTTAAACGAACTTGAGAAAGTGTCAAACGAGCATTCAAATCCAATAGTTGCACTTGGTCAATAGATTCTAACGTTCTTTTTTTTTCTCAACTCCATTACCTAGAAATTAGTAATTCAAGAAATCATTTAACACAATGTTTTGTGGATCTTGTTTCTACACAATCGATTACGTTTTTTTGTTGTATTTTTAATAAGTATTGCTTGCTTAAATATTCTCTATAAATGTGCATTCAAATACCATATAAAATGTCATCAATTTCACATCATTGAATTTGTTTTGATTCTACGCTATTCACCACTCGTTCATTTGTTGTTTTTTTTCATAATACATCTCCTGATTCTCATTGATTTATTTATATAATATTCGTCATGGATTTCATAATAGCAGCTGCTGAAAATACATGAATATTAGAGCAGTCTTTTGACCTGGATGCCTCGGCCTAACGAACCATCTTGCTTTGTGAATTATGAATCAATTAAGAAAACATTGCAATTATTGTATTTTCTGTGACCGTCATTAGATTGACCAATTACCCGATTTCTTTAAACAGTATATAATTTCGTACCATCACTGGTGCAATCGTTATTCTTTGGTGTAGTCTTAAGTTAACATTTATGATTTAATAAACCCATACTAAATATTTTTTTTAAAAATGGAATATAAAACGAAACAAAATATGTGGACAAAGGATGCAGAGGAAAAAAGAAACAATCCTGATGAAAAAGAAGAGCATACTGTGAAATCAAAGGTTGGTTTGTGAAAAAGTTTGTTCGCCTAATTCATGATCGGTTCCTTATAATAAGATTTAAATATTCATTATATAATTATTATTTATTTCATTATAAAGTTACCTATGGGGCTGCAAATTTGAGATATTTTCTCATAAATAAAATTACATTCGATTTTAATCACTTATCATATATTTAATTAAAGCATTTTAAATATCGAGTTTGTAGAATAAAACACATTTTCTACTTATTTAACTATTGTCGAAACACAGAGTAAGTTGCTACTGTTTATTGAACAAAAATGGTGCATTCGATACGACTTTAAGCATGCCTGAATTAGCTTTTGTAAAATAGTATTACAGTTGCCATCAAATCGTCGAATAAATGCGTTATTTTATGTAATTCGTTTACCAAGGGAGGAAATACGGGATGGGTTAAAGTGATAATATTATAATTAAATAATTCATTATTCAGAAACTTAGTTTTTAATATGTTGACTGAATTTCTAAAACCATAAACCTCGTCGAAAGAAACGGAGTTTAAAATCATATAGAAATTATATCTTTAAAAAATAATTATATACTTTCAAGAATCATAAAATATCACATAAAATTATAGGAGTTGTGCTGAATTGCACATGATCGTACATGTATGTTATGCCTTACGAAAAAAAAGAACATATATTGTCAACGATCATCTGAATAGATTTATAGTATTTTTTTGTTGCTGTCAATCATTTTTCTAAAAAGAATGAAACAAAACATATTTAGATCAATGTATAATATAATTTTCCTCGGGCGATGATCAATCTCTTTACATTAATAAAACACAACAAAAGGGGGAACGTAATAAATAAGTGCGTATCAATACGCATAAGTTGCACATTGCATCGAGAACGAAACATAATCTAACTCAGGGCGCGTTCACGCAAACAAAAAAGCCCGAAAATAAAAGCTAGAAAATGTTAAGCTCGATAGCCACTTTCTTTGTATAAAAACTGAGCAATTTGTCCCATTTGTTCATGCATAAATCGGGCATTCATTTTATTTTAAGCGTTTATTTTGTGTGAACGCGCCTCCAGAGTAAAATATATAAGCTATGAGGGCCCAACTATAATTCTCGATCGGCTGAATTTTGGGGATAAAAGTTCTTTTTTTTTAAAATGGTAAGCCAATCAAGTTATATTTCATCAAAATGCGATCATAATTTGAGGGTGCAATATACATTTATTTTATATTGTATTCTGCCTTGCACAAATAGGTGTAATTAGGCATTTTCGATTGGACTAAGCCTAAAATGCCGTGAACCAAGAGCATTCTAATGTTTCTTTAATTATACCTTAATCAGCGAAAATTGAATTTCAAGTGCAAACATCCTAATAACAATGTATATTGGAATATATGGAGACATTATATGGAGACATTTTCCAAAATTTGATGTAAAAAAATATCGTATGTAGATTTTCAATGAAACTACGATATTTTCTAAGATTCTAGAAATCTTCCCAAGTGTGCACCAATTTAGAGTAATGCCTTAAGGTTTTAGATGTTTTCCCCTAAAAACATATACATTTCTCCAACAATTGTGTAAATTAAAAAAGATAGCATGTGTAAGATAAAAAAGTTATAAGCTAAAACTTTATTCGATTTAGCAGTATAAATAGGTTACATGATGAGCACAAAATGTAATGTTGATACATTTATACACTGGGCATGTATTTCAATTTGTGTCATATGATTCATGCCGTCGCGGATCTAGAAACATTAAACCGGGTGCGAAAATGGTATAAAGTATCAGAGCGAGAGGTGCCAATTTTGTCGTTGAAATAAAGGAAGGACAGTTACTGCGCCTGCCATTCTTGGAACTATTAGAATTATCATGATCTGTCTATAACTAAATATTATATCTTAATCAATGCCTTTTTTGCATCCCACTGTTTTTCCTATATATAAAACAAGATCTATCTATCTATCCATGCATCATCTCAAAATATAATTTCAGGTGAAAGACTTCTGCCTGGAAACCACTGCACATGGCGTTGGCAACCTTGTGAAAGATCAAAAAATCTTCACCAAGAGCATATGGCTATTTATAATATTAATCATAATGGCCGGTTTTCTGACACACCTTGTCTTTGTATTTATGGATTACTTCAA
Source organism: Hydroides elegans (assembly GCA_001703475.1). NCBI lineage: Eukaryota > Metazoa > Annelida > Polychaeta > Sabellida > Serpulidae > Hydroides > Hydroides elegans. The sequence goes on from LQRL01116901.1 coordinate 41,002, forward strand.
ATACAAAACCCATGAAAAAACAACGACCATTGATGAATCACCGGAATTTCCTTATGTCACCATATGTAATGCTGATGCCATATCCAAAAACCACTCCTATCGCTACTTGTTCGAGGATGCTCTACCGGACTATACAAGGTACATGGCAATGCTAGAAGGGCTTAGTGGAAACGTAGAAGATTACAATGACCAATTTGATGCGAGTTTTGAAGACTTGCTATTGTCCTCCGAAGGAGTTTTCGCTAATGTGAATAGAAGCACAGCTCAACTACTTGGTCATTCGTTAAGGGATTTCATCATCGATTGTGTTTACCTAACAGTTGATTGTGATTATTTCACTGACTGGGAAGCAACGCTGAATTCGCAATATTTTAATTGCTACACATACAAAGGTGGCTACGAATTCGGTAAAACGGCGACCGGACCAGAAAATGGCTTCTCGTTCATCATGTATCTCGAAAGCTTTGTACCCGATCTGGAATCATTTAGTGAGTTTTATAACAGATACTCACGTACATCAAACGCCTATGGCGCCCGTCTTGTGATACATGAACCGGGTACAGTCCCGTCACCAAGTAACTTCGGAATCGATATCATGCCAGGACATAGCACTTCAGTCGGTATACAAGCAAACAAAGTGAACCTTCTGTCAGAGCCGTGGGGTGATTGTACAGATCAGAAAAATCTGGACGCGATAAAGACATATCGCCATGATATCCATAGTTGCCTAAACGCGTGCTTGGCCAAATTAATCCTTGAAGAATGTGGGTGCCTCGCGTACCTATCTATTGTCCCTGATGTCGACACAGAACATCGATTCTGTCGGTTCATTGACAACGACACCGTTACTATACCACAGTTCGCAGAGAACCTCGCATGTTCTTATGAAGTCAACTTGATGTTCTTAACCGGTGAACCCCAAAAGGCATGCGGCTGCAAAGAGCCATGCTCCTACAGTACCTATGATTTGACCGTCTCCCAAAACAAATGGCCCGCCATGCGCTACCATGTGGATGCATTCAATAAACTGATCCTACAGCGAGATGACACTGAGGAATTACTGGCATACCATCAACTTAACCCATATTACGAAAATTACCAAGCAAACGACTCTGAAACCCATATATTCAACAACCTAATGGACGCTAATTTTGCACGTGTTAATATCTATTATGAGACTCAGACTTACATTGAGAGGAAGCAATATAAATCGATGTCGATGGCGGATTTGTTTTCCAACATAGGAGGTACCCTGGGACTCTGGGCCGGCTTGTCGGTGGTGACGGTTATTGAGTGTTTTTCGCTGATCTTTAGTATCATTGGTATATTGGCGCGTAAATGTCGTAAACGGAAGCAGAATCAGAGGGTCACGGATTCAGACGAAAAATGATTAATAGGTGATTTATTTATTATAACAAATCCAGGAATTCATTTGAAATGAGATCGTGATTGGCTCGTAATAATATATGAAAATGAATCACGGAATCCGATGGGAAAAGATTAACGAAGGATTTTCATTGTAAGCTAGAAATTTAGAAATTCATTGGAAATAAGCGTTTGATTGGCTCGCAATGATAAATGAAAATGAATTTCATGATGAGTTATGGTCACCGAATAAGTGCCAGTTTTACCTTTGTTAAATCTGTTTAAGACGCGATGGCCGATAATGATATCAGGCTTGTGGATCTGAATTTCTGCATTCTGATTGGCCTGTTAAATAGATTTAGATAATTTTCACATGCAGTTCATAATGTGTCTTGATTCTTTCCCTTTTCTTTCACGTTGTGTGAATGCATAAAGTCCTCCGGTGTCATATTAATAAATAACTTTATATTATGATTTATATACGAGGTTTTATATACTGAGCATGATAATTATTTGTATAGAATGTTGCATTGATCTATGATATATACAGTGCTATGAAAAAGAAAAAAAAATGTTACATATTTTTTAAGTTAGTACATGTATATATGCCGATTTTGTTCAGTAGTTTGTTGAGACATTGTATAACATTATCTAAAAAAATATATAGAATGAATATATATATAGTCTACATGTACCATCAAACCACCTATATTTCTTGCATTAAGCCGTATAGCTGTGTAGTTGGTATATCAAATGATATGTTTTATTTTAAATTTTAATTATCAAATGAATATTTACGTTTTCAATTTCAATGGTTTCATACTAGAATTTGTAAGTGTTCTCGAAGACATGTTGAATCAATAATGTATTTGCAAATCATGTTTATCAATGCTGTCTGTGTAATTTGCCAAAACTGCTCACATTCAAAATGTATTTTCTTTTATTCTTACATTAATATAAATAGCTCATTATCGCAGAGATTTTATTCATTTGTCACCTTTAGGGTGCAGTCATCGGGCAGCGGCAAATTTGCCGCAGACCCCATAATTTGGTATAAATGATCTGCGGCGTGGCGGCGTGCAATTTGGTATAAATGATCTGCGGCGTGGCGGCGTGCCGCTGCCCGATGACTGAACCCTTATACAATGAAAATATAAGGCCGTTTCCTTTGGGCGAGTTATCACACAATAAAACTAATCTTTTCCTAGTGACTACCAATTGAAGAAATGATAACAAGCATCATCCAATACATGTTTATAATAAACTGCTTCAAAATAATCTATTAGAACGGGTATAACAATGCTTTTCATCTTTTCATTTTGTGTCTAATTGTTTTTAGAAAGAAACCATATTTGTCTTACCTATAGATAAAAGTCTAGAAAATTGAAAAAAAAAAGATAAGCTAGCCTGTATGGTCACATCATCAATCGCATTCACATGCTTAGTAATCATTTTCACTATGTTTTAAAATAATTATCATTATGAGATAAACATTGTATATCATTAAGAAATCATTATCAATAAAATATATATTGTATTTCACCATATTTGTACGCATTGGAAACATAAATACTTCGATGCCTCAAGTCGTTGCGCTCATATATGTTTGACACGGTCAATGCCATGTTAAAAATTAACAACAACAAAAAAACAAAGTATATTCTTGATAATGCTCATTAGATAAATTGCATAAAGTTAAGATTATGAAAAATATTTATAAGCAGTTTTGAGTGGAAAAAAAATGTTTAGAAAACTAGACCTTCACAATAGTAACAATCATATCATATCAACTCAATATTTGATATTATATCAACCGAATGCAATGAAAAAAATAAATTAACCCAATTACTCTGCTTAATATGTAAATGTCTAGCAAAACTTCACAAACTATCTACTAAAAATCTCACACTACTAGGAAAGTTGGTTCTGATCCTCCTCTGTCGGATTAGAAATGCGAATCGGCTTTGTCAACGGATGAAATAAAATAAGAGTTGAAATAACAATTGCAAGTAAAAACAACCAGAAAAATAAGCGATCAAATATCTCCGCGATTTTCTTCCAGTCTTTCGAATAGTCTTCTGGTTTTTCATGCTGTTGCGGTAAATACATTGTTTCATTTTTGCTGCTTCTCGATTTACGTAAGTGCATATCACGTGATTGGGACGTTGAATGATCCATATTTCCCCTATTCTCAATATCTTCACCGTTGCGCTGTTGCATTTCGAACATAGCAGTTTGTTCTTCCACCGAGACTTTGTCGGAAACACCCGATGTTTTACGAAGTGCACCCATGAAGGTTTGCTTCTGCGTGTTTGTGCCGAAGGGAGTGCGCACTTTTCCTGCAAGTGCATCTGCTGTACTACACATGCCTGGACACAAAAACATAACGTACTTTAGTTCATAAGAAAACATTTGCATTATCAAATTTACGGATTACAATAGATTTTTGTTATTAGTTCTTAGCAAAAAGTAATATTTTCATTCAAAACAATGAATATGAAAATTAAAAAAAAAACAAATGTGTTCATACATTTGGGATAAAGTGATAATTTATGCCATTAAGCGTCAAGTATGAATCTGCACCTTTGTTTTTGGGCACAATAAGAATAAATAATTCACACTTTCAAGACTTTGTACATACAAATTTATATTCTAAAATCTACAATTTTAATCCTTTTCATTGTTTAATCATATAGAAGCGTATAACATACCCATTATACGTGCTAGTCCCACAAATAACACATTGCGCGCCCATCCGGGGATCGGTCGCTCGGAGATGTGATGCAGATTGAGCACGAACACCGTGAGAACCATCGACAGGGTCGTGATGGCCATGGTGCACGTCAGATATATACCTTGAGAGATGAACATAAATGATTTTTAATGCATGTTCAATGCATTATTATTTTAGAATGCTTATTAAAATACAAATACAAAGTATTTTGTTTAAAGAAAAAAAAATGGAATTTAGAAATGAATTTTCCTAAACGATCAGAACAGTACAAATCGTAGGCAAAGGTTTCATTAAATAGTGTTTGGTGATTACTTAACATATTTTTGCTCCGAGAAAGGTATTGCTAAACAATATAAATACCAATATTTTAATGACTGAATAATTGCAAATTTCATACATTTCGAACAATGGTTTTTCATCCAACGATGTTTAAAAGTAAACATCGTGAAACACGTCTCTTGCACACAATGAACTTACCTAAGAGCGGAATATGATCCGATGTTTTCGGAATATTATCGGCGACATTGAGAAGAAAGATCCTGAACGACAGTAGAACCACAACACCAATCTGGACCTGAAAACATACGAAAGAGTTGTGAGTCGGGTTCAGCTTATCGCAATGTGATATACAGTATAATGTGCGTTTATGTAAGCTTACAAAAACGACCTTTTTAGGCTCCGATTACATAAAACTAGTGATTCTGAATCGCAAGTTGGGATTTTCACTGCTTTATTTGTAGGAATCAATTTTTAAAGGATAAGAACACAGCCCACGCGATTTTAGTTAACAGGGGTCTTTTGCGTTGCGTGACATCTTTTCCGCTTAATGGTGCATTCAGCGGGATTTTGCGTCTGCGTCTGCGGAATTTAAATTGATATAAAATATAGTTAACCAAGAGGTATTAATTCCGCAAGGAACACTATGTTTTATACTAATTTAAATTCCGCGATGCATACGCAAAGTCCCGCTGAACGCACCATAATTCTAATTAATTCTGAGTTTTTTTTAATATTAGTCATTTATGAGCCTACAATGCGAACATACCTTTTGAGCAGGAGTACAGAAGAACACCGACAGCAACAGAACTGACGTCATGATACTTGGCAGGATGACGTTCATGACGTAGAAAGTATGACGTCGGCGCAAATAGACGCTGAAGTCGATATTCGCAAATTTCTCACCGGGTGCCTCTTTGTAGCTGAACTCGTTTCGTAAGGCCACAGAGTCTATGATATCCCATTCACCGTTTTCCTGTAAATGGAATTGAGGAATAGAGGGTTCGTGTAAAACAAATGTTATATATCAAACGCTTAAAATGCTCAATCATTATCATGAGCATATCACGGAGTTTCAAAGGACATTACCCATATTCTTGACTGTTCTTAATCTAATCCTTGCTCTTAACACCAATGTAATGGAATGCGCGTTTACGGGTAAGGTTAAAGCTGAGAATATTGGTTCAGGCTTTAACGTGTCATAAAGGGGACACAACATTTTCGCGTATACTTTAGACCCTTATAGTTCTTAAACGGAAAATGCAGTGCAAAATATTTCAAGCATTGCAAATTTCTACAGAAAAAGGCGGGCGATTTTTGAAATTTCAAAATTCGTCGTTTTCAAATATAAAAGATATAGTCTCTAAACGAAAACGTGTTTTTGGGGATTTTTTTCGCATTTTTATATCGAAATTATTGTGTGCATCCGAAGTTGGACTGAATTCTATTGTTGAGGACAATTCGAGACAATAGCTGGTGTCTGTACCGGGTCGCACCTTTATGTGTTAGTGGTTGTTACACATTCTATATAAACATGACCAACTATGATTAATCATTTATATGGCAACAAGTACACTCTATTGGAACTCTAAACAAACCTCTGTTGTTCTGGGGGAGGCACACACCTAATTTAGAATCAATTAGGAATGTAATGTTTATCTCGCATTCATGAAACTGTTAGAATCTAGTTTACTCTGGATATATAAAAATAAAGCAGTGTGTTCTCAAAAGTGTGGCTTTTGAAACGTATGCAGTAAAGAAATCACACTTTATAATGTTTATTGTACTATTTGATATGGTATGTTGATACGGACATATCTCCCTAACAGAGACGATAGAAACATAAATAAATACTAATCTTAAAAATCAAATTGTGACACAGACCTACCTTATATTTAAGAAACTAAGAACTAACATTACAGGTTGCATGAAAAAGTCAAGTAAATAAAGTACCTCCCCCCTTCACACACCCAAATATTGCCTGATTGAAAGCCGATAGTCATACCGATTCAGTCATAATATGTGGACTCTCACCCTGATTTAAGGGACGCCTCTTTAAAAATGAAAATAAATAATAATATAGAGTGAACAGTTACTGTCAAAGAAAAATATCAATAATGAATCAAAAACCATTTTCGGATCTTAAAAATGTGGCTGTCACTGTAATGAATGGTTAAATGGTGGCTTCAATCAGCTTGATTTAATTTTATCTTGATCAAACATTAAAAACGACCCTTTGTTACATACTAACACTACAAGCACAATAATTTCCTGTATAGGAACATAATCCCTAGAAAACATTCAGAGATATAACGCACACAGTTAAATGTACACATCTAAAAATATTGTCTCAGTTCCGTCATTTTCAAAATAATTAGGATAAGAAACAACAACTTATCACTTGGGTACCCTTCCAGTTTTTTTTATTTCCAGCCAGACGGGCGGAAGAACCTACAGAAAATCTGACAAACCTGGGGGTTTCCCGGTCGGGATTTAAAATTGCGTTATATTTCAACAAAAGTTCGATAACAATTTCATTTAAAATTGTATGTTTGGCTTTTTTGAATTATGTAATATTTGCCATTTTGATAAATGTTGAATCAATTGTGTAAGGTGACTGTGTTTTTGAAGATGACCAACGTTTATCTAGG
>LQRL01116907.1:9563-19726 GCA_001703475.1 Hydroides elegans
GGCAATATAAAACTAACTGCCAGCTAAAAAATAACATTTTTCATAATCTATAGAACGGATTACGATGAGTTCAAACACTTTTTTAGAGGGAGGGTAAGTTGAGTCGTGTATTTTTCAAACCACATTTGTTATTTTTTTTCATTTTTATTTTCTGAAATGGTAGGTTTAAAGCCTCGCCATAATTCTATAAACGCAATTCATGATTTTAATTGGGCTTTTTATGACAAAATCTACTTATTCTCATTACAAAAGTCTGTTTGACCACAATGATGAGTTCAAACAATATATTGTCAGAGAGCGTTATGTAAATCGAACTTGTTTTGAACTAGACCATCATTGGTATAAACATATGAAATATCAGAGATGCATTTGGCCAGACAAAAATCGTGCGCCAACGGGCGCACTCCTTTTCGAAAAGTGCGCCCGAGAGTTTCTAAGTGCGCCCATTAATATATCCAAAAGTATGAGCCATAAATCAAGGCAAAATCCGATTATAACAACATAGACAGGGTGACCAGTCTCCAGGGTATTTTATACCCTGTTTTGCCCCTGAGTCTTTTCCATGAACAAAGAATGATAATGGCATAGAAAGATCTGGAACTTGTATATTAAACCATAACTATTGATATAGTAACTCAATAATCGCGCGTCGAAGGCGCAAGATTTTTTTAAGAAACTCTTAAAAATGCGAGCGCCGAAGGCGCGAGCGAATATTTTCAAGGAAATCATGTACACGTCACTTATAATTCAAATAGATTTCCAGGGCAATCAAACAAAAAATCATACATCCTTGATTGTTTCCCTTATCCATAATAAGATCACCTGATGAATCCCTTATTTTCTCAAAAAAGGGAGAGATTATCTGATTTTCCCGGATTTGAAAATTGATCGTGATATTCCCTGATTTTACCTGACACTGGACAACCCGCATAGTGCACTTTAAAGACAAAAAAATCACAAAGTAAAGGGAAATATTATTCTCAAAAAAATATAAAGAACATTTGAGAAGTCGGGCGCACCCATTTTTAAAAAGTGCGCTTGAAGGGAAAACAGTGCGCCATGACGGGCGCACTGTTTTCCGGAAAGTGCGCCCGTGGTAATTTTTCTGCGCCATTTGCCCAATGGCGCAGCCCAAATGCATCCCTGAAATATGTATCATAGTACTTATTTCAAAAACTTGACTAGCGATACTCTTATTTCAAAAACTTGGCAGTAAAACACAAACCATTTTGAATTCACTCTGTTCTATTTAAACAAGATCTAAACAATGAATCATGACGCACGCTTAAGAATTAAACTTGAACACATAGGAAATATAAAACTAACTGCCAGCAAAAAAAAATATTTTTCGTTAATTATATATCTTTTATGAAGACTAGAATATAGTTATATACATAAATTCATTTAAACTGTTTCAATCTGTCACATTTGCCGTAGCAGCGACCTATGAAAAGACTAAATAAGCTATTAAAATAGTTGTGAACAATCTGGAATATCTTGCAAAATCATAACAAATACATTTTAAATTATTTGGACATCAATGTGTCCAGACATCAAAACATCACCAAAAAAACCATTCTGTTCGATCTATTAAAACGAAACTGAGACAATGAACAATGACTTATACTTAACAGTTATTCTTGAGTAAACAGGAAATATAAAACTAACTGCGAGCAAAAGAATAATATTTTTCGTAAACTAAATATCTTTTTTAAAGACTAGAATCACAGTAAATAGTCATATATACATTCATTTATACAATCTGTCAAATTTGCCGTATCAGCGACCTATGTAAAGACTAAATAAACTATTAAAATTGTTTTGAACAATCTGATTTTTTTTAGCATAAATAAAATTAAACAATTGGCTTAGCAAGGCCGATAAGTAAATAAATTCATTAAGGTGAACGATTTTGTAGAAGAATAATAAATGCTAAAAGCCTTATAATTCATCAGCTATTGGAAAACTTTAACATTATGTCCGTTCTTGACAATTACAAACTGAAACATTAATTAAACGGTTATCTTCAACAAATATAAAACTATCTAAAAGTGCTATTCAAACGCCGAATTGCACCTCATTGCCAGACCACTTTTGTTTTATATTATAGCATGATTAAAAGCTTAAAAATAAACAGTGTTTCTTTGCAACAGTCTTTTTTAACCCTTGTTGAGTAACTGGATTTGGCAAGATACACATGGAATTTCAAGCACCATTTTTTTTCAAGTGTGAATCCGAATTCATTTTACAATCGAAATATCCATTAGATGGTAAGAACATGCGAAAGTCATCTCGGTTTCAAAGCTTGTGACCTCACATATAAATCTCCGATATACCCCGGTTACAAAAACAAGTTGATTTGCCCCAGTGGAATCGCGCTATGTATATGCTCAATTCCACGCTCGCTGGCAGATGCAGCTTCGAAAATCTTGACTCGTATAGTGCTCAAAGGATTACAGGGACTCGTCACCGTCACAGCTTGTTCTTTTGATGCACCACTCGGTGACTCACTTTTGTCTTGATGTCGTCTGGCTTTGTTCTGCTGTTGCCGTGGTGATTGGGAATTCCCACGGGGGGATTTCCCCCGGAAATCCTCGCGACGCATGGCCGCATTCAACGCATGCTGATTGCGGTCAAACCCTTTAAGGAATTCGGTAACTTCCGGTGTTATGACTCGTTGCAGCGATCGGCTGTTGTCGGTTGTTTCCGGATGGGTTCGGGTGGTTCCGTGTTGTCCATTTCGAGTGTTGCACGGGATTCGGAAGGTCATCGCCTGCAAACAGTATTTAATTGTCATGTGAACGATTTAGTAACTTTATCGTTTATTATTTCATGTCCTTTAAAATGTATCAATGTGTTAAGGCAAGATTGATTGACCATACGGAAAGCGCCATTACTCTAGCAATAGCATGGGTGAAAATAATATGATTTTCACACTCGCAAAAGAGAAAGAAAAAGGGTTGACAAACGGACAGACGGACTTACATCCCAACTCTATACGCCCCAAACTTTTTGGTTGGGGCCTAAAACCACTAACATGTGACGTCGCTAACTAAGTTCGCTTGTGGACGAAGCTATTTATAATACAATAAAATGACCGAGCGCCGCGATAGATTTTATAGAACTATTTTAATCTTAGGATTTGATTAATAATTGTTTGTAAATTATATTTCTTATCGGAAAATTTTTTATTCGCCATGGCGAGTGTGGCGAGAGTTGTTTCCACCCCTGCAATAGATTTCTTATCTAAGCAATAATGAAATATAAATACGCGCAAATGGTAACTCAATCTTACGTAAGCCCTATAATATATTAATTTACATTTGCGATAAAGCAAGCACAGTGAATGTGGTACAAGTATGCAGGGTTCATCCTACCCACGCACGCACGCGCGATTTGCGCGTCATATTTTAAAATCGCGCGTTCAAAAATCCCCAGTGCGCGCACTGCGCGCGCTCAAATCTTTAATCGCGCGTTAAATACGGAGGGATGCACGCCATGAAATGTTCCAATATGCTTCAGAATATGAATTGGATGTATTTATATAAATCAATGAATATTTATGAAATCATCATATTTGACTCCTTCTAATGTTTTGTTCACTCCTTCGCCGCTCCCATTAATGTTTATATTAAGAGTCAGTTGAAGTGGGTCAGTCTTGACTGATTCTCAATTGGCGGGCCAATTTGCGGGAACCCCGACATTAGGCCACCCAGCACCACACAACTTAAATTTAAAACTTCAGTTTTGAACTATGAGAGTTTCTAGTTAGGAACATACGCCCCGTTATTGTCAATAGCAGGGATCATCAAAACTAGTGGCCCTGGTTATTGGTCTGATAATGGAACCCGCAAATAATTGAACGCATTAAATCTTTAAAAATCGCTTGCGCCATTGTCGACTGCATATATACAATAACTCTTCGTCAATTGGAACCCCGGTTAATTAGAACCGATTTTGCCAGTACCGAGTAGTTTGCATTAACGAGGCCAACTGTACTTGCGTATGGTTAACTGCTATGTCTGATCTGCCTTTCAGGCCAGTCTCGTTCTATGTTCAGGGAAAACTCAGGGAAATTGGAACTAACTGCAGCGTTTGACATTTGCGGTCGTACGCGACTAACTTTTGAATCGCGCTATTAAACTTTTTAAACTAGCCATACAACTTTTATAGTTTGATGTAAGGGTGTTGAATCATAAGGTAGTTGAGTGTTACGCGAAAGAAAGATTATTAGATAAAACGACCGTCAGGTGGGGAAGCTGACTTTCAGAAAGACGGCATCGTTACCCAAAATATGAATGCTCATGGGCATACGTGTATGGCCTCTTAAAAACAGGGGTGGACCTTAACTGCTTGCGTTACCCTGATTCAAAACAACACTCGCGCTGGTAAAATGACGTTCGCACGCAATACTCAACTTGAAAATGCCGAAGCATCTAAAATGACATTCGCCATGATATTCGACAAGACAATCACACCTGAAATGCTAGCGACGAAGGCGCGAGTCCATTCTTTTACTACTAAAAAAATCTAAAAAAGAAACGTTATATTTTTTTTGGGGATTTCAATCAAATTAACACTCAGTTTTCATATCTGACCTTAAGCGGTCACACAGTTAAATTTTCACGATTACATGGAGATCACTTATTAAAGAATGCTATTTAGCTTTAAATTTGAACTTTTGGGTGCTCCTATTTCTGCGCTTATATTTCGGAATCTTAGCTCTTAACCGAACAGTTGCGCACGGGGTTCATTTTTAAGAAGCGAGAGTCGCCTGATGTTAAAAATCAGTCTAATGTGTAGGACAAGCTAAGACAACTTATGTAAAATCAATTAGAGTTTACTGGTCAACACTCACCTTAAATCTCGTGCTGTCGTCATACATCGTCTCTCCTTCTGCATTGCGCCGTGGACGCCCCCTTCTTGGCCGAGCCGCGTCCATCGTCGAAAGCGTCGGTACTTTAATCGAATCACGCTTCTTTGACCTCGAACCACTTGCCTTGGACTTGGAATCAGGTGATTCTGAACTTAAGTCTTTTGACATCTTCCGTGAATCATTTGATTTTGACCTTGGACCACGAGAGTTTGGCCTTGAAAGCGTTTGCCTTGCACTCAAACCACGCGTCCTTGCACTCGAATCACTTGACTTGGAATCAGTTGATTTTGGCCTTATAACAGGTTTCTTTGACCTTGTCTTCCGTGACTTTGACTTCGAATCAGGTGACGCTGACGTCAAATCAATACCGATCGAATTAGATGACTTTGATTTTGAACTACGGGACTTTGGCTGTGACCCAGGTGACTTTGACCTTACCTCTGGTAACTTTGACCTTGGGCGAGGTGACTCTGACTTTGGCTCAGGTGTTGTGGGTGTTATCTTCGGTGAATTTGACTTTGTATCAGCAGACTTTGAGCTCGAACCACGTGACTGCGATCGCGTGCGTCGTTGCCATGAACTATCACTTTTGCGGCGGCATGCGATATCTGCAATGGGCAAGGCCCTTTCTTCGCTAGATATGTCATCGGGATATGTAGACCGGTCTTTTTTCGCAACTGTCTTTCGAGCCCGTGTCACCACCTTCTGTCTATAAAATGATGTTTGGATAGAGCGAGGTGCGTCGGTTGCCATTTCAGCGGATGTGCTTTCATTTTTTCTACTGGAGCTGCGTCTGAATGTGGTCGGTGGTTCGAGACTGCTTTCGATTCCTGCTTTAGTTTCATTCGGCGAGTTTGAGATAGTTCCGGTGAACGATAACTTCTTTCGTGCTCGGGATTTAGTGGCGATGTCCTTCTGAGGCGAAAGCATTTTAACTACAGGCACAGACTCACCCATATCTTCTTGCGATGACCTCTTAGTTTCGGCATACGTCTTCAGCGCATAGGCATCGAGTGAATTGGCGATTTTGCGCGCCTTAGAACCTCTTCGCGTCGGAAGCTCATTGTCCGACTCAGAAACTCTCAGCGACGGTCCCCTTCGCAGTTCAGGTCTGATGGGCGAATCCAACGGATATGCGAGTTCACTGGTCGAATCGGGTGTTGTTTGGGAACGATGGATCTGCTCAACCACCGCCCTTGTTTGTCGATGCAGCCTTGGAGATTTACGTGGAGAACGCGATTCTCGTTTCGAAGATGAAACAACCATTGCGGGTGCCTCTTTGTCTACTAGTTCAGTTTTGTTGGATTCATTGTTAGGTTCATTAGATAGTTCAATTGCTGGTTTGTCCATCGTTGTTCTCAGCACTTTGGTGGGAGGTGTCATAGTTGAACAAGGCGCGGTCCAAAAGTCCAAAAGCCGTCGCGTCTTCTTGCGAGGCGAACCTGTTTCACACTGACTATCATCACACGAAACTTTCGGATTAATGGACGTGTCTCCCGCTGTTGCTATGGGCACAGTCGTAGCGGATGAATCTATTTCATTTTCGGATTCTTTCTGGATTTCTTCAGATTCCATTTTCGTGCCCTCAATAACAATATCTTCGCCATCTTGTGAAGACCGATCTTCGCTTAATATGTCGCTGCTTTTCATTGGCGAATTATTCCGTTTACGCTTCCGGTTGCTCGTCGCCTTAGCGAGTCGGTCGCCAAGCACCACCGGAAGTAATTTCTTATTAGTTGTCATGGTGCTGTCACTTTCAGATTGTGTGTCGGTTACGGCCGAGAGATGAACAGAGATAACGGCTTCGGCTGACACCGGTTTGTCCCCCTCGGAGCTTGTAACTTTGTTCTCTTGCGACGGTGACTGAGAGGCAACGGGAGTTAAAAACTCGACTTGGGCGATTTCTTGCTCAATATGTTCAAGTTCTTTTTCAATGTGATGAAGTGCTTGCCTAGGGCTTGTTAAGTCTATGAATGGTTCATCGTTCATTGGTTGTGGGTCACTCGACTCTTTTGATGGACAAGGATCGGGTTGACTCTGTTTGTGTGACGGGGTTGTGTCTTGAACGGTAGTGGACACACTAAGCTCTGTTTGCGACCTACCCGAATCATTTTGTGACATATCGTTGTTATTGATATCAATTGAACCGCTTGATGCCAGCTTTCGTTTCGAATGAGCTTTCGATTTTCTTTCACATACAGCTGTCGTTTCCTTTTGTTTGCTTGAAAGTGGTGTTGCATCCGTAATAAATGAACGTCGAGCAAGGATAAGGCGGGGCCCAGCGCTGACGCAGACGGCTTGATAGACTGGTTCTTTATTATTGGCACCAATCGTTTCACTTTCTTCTATTACAATCGATTCAGACTCTGACGCTTCGACAGTTGCTTTTACAGTCTCATCGGTTTCCACAACAGATAGTGCAGTTCCACCTTCGGCCCGACTGGTATCCAACTTGGTATTATTCACATGACTTGTCTCGGTGTCAAGGACGAATGAATGGAAGGCGAACTCGCCACCGTAGATACCCATGTTCGGCTTGCCATCATCAAGAGAGGTCATATGAGAGTCAATTCGCAGCCGCTTTGTCTTTGTCTTCTTATTATGCCTCTTTTTCTCAATTTTATGCAAGAGTAATTGACTATTTAGGTTGGTCGATTTATCAAGGTCAGTTTGATTCATTGAAGTGTCTTTATAGTCGAGTTCCGTAGCAGTTGGGGGCTTTGGTGAGGCAGCTTTGGTGAGGTCTGGTTGAACCTCATTCGTTTCTTTTACTGATACCATAACCAGCGGGGCGTCATTGGTTTGTTTATCTCTTGGTTTCGGTTGCGGTGACTCGGGCGTTGCTAAGGTGTCGCCCTGATGGTTGCTAAGAGCATCTTCCAGATTGCGTCGCGTGGCCACCATAATGTCCTCGTCAGTGGGGCCTGCCTTTTGAGGTGTTTTGAGTACGATCATCAAAGAGTTCTGAAAAAAGTAAAATTACATATTGTAAGTGAATGAAAATATAAACAAAGTCAGCTTTTATCAGTATATAAGTGAGAATTTAGAGGAAGGCGTAGAAAAATTGTGGAGAAAATATATTTCGTTAGGAAGTGCATTAGCAAGCGATAGAGATGAGAGTATAAGCCACGGGTGCATCTTTACCCGTAATCGACGGTCGCGCTTGCGCGACCGTCAGCCTGGACGACACTCGCGCAGGCAAAATGACATTCGCGCACAATATTTTACTTTAAACATCACATAGTTTATGCGAGCGCCGAAGGCGCGGCGCATTTTTTTTATGCATTTAAAGATAAATGTTTTTATATATCGTGGGTTTCTGTTAAATTTAAATTGGCACTAGCGCTAGTGTCGTCTATCACGACACTCGCGCGGACGAAACGACGGTCGCATATGCGACCGTGCGACCGATAAGGTGCACCCCTGCTTTAACCCTTAATTAAGTTTGGCCAAAATGACCGAAGACGGCCAATTGCAATTTGGACACTTCACACCCGGAGGTTTCAATCTACTCGGCTAATCGATTACTCTTTGTGTGAATGAATGAGTGAATCAGTATGTGAGACATCGAAAGTCTTAGCAAATAAGTCAACTAATACTGATGTAAAAGGATAAACAACTCTGGGCAAAGTGTTACCTTTTCTTCGAGTTCGCTCTCCCTAATCTTCTCTTCGTCCTCATTCCCTCCAAACACGCGGCTCTTCAGTTCCTTTCGCGACAGATTCGCTTCCATAACAGCCTGCAAAATATGATACATAGTTTGGAACCAACAATAGAAATAATAACCGAAGGGTCCTTATCGAAATGGTTATTGGCCCGAGGGGCGCGGGCATTACTTTTTCATATCCCTTTTATGTTATCATTATAAAATATAAAATCGTATTCTTACTTATAGGCATTATATAATTTTATTGTGTGCTGATTTTAATAAGTTTGACAATAATTATTGCAAAAGTATGCCAAAAAATCAATATCGGAGCTAAGCATTTAAATCTTAAATCTAATCAATATCTTTAGGTTTATTCAAAACAAAATAAGAGATTATACAGTTGCTTGCGATACATGTTAGGTCATACATGTATATTAAATCGTATTGCTATTTGATTTGTGTCTGTTTTTTATTTCTTAAATGTCTTAACTAAACCACCCACCTGTGGCATACGCTCGCAATTGCTAAACGTAGAGGTGTCGATGAGGAACATCTCCGCATCCTGCAGACTACTGTCTCCCTCTGCTGGCTGTTTTGTGGCGGCAGTCACTTCCGGATTCCGTTGTTTTTCTGTGTTTTCGGTCAACAACTAAAAACATAGTCGAGGTAAAAAAGCAATATATTTAACAAACCGCATGATTATTCCGTACATTTGATCAAGATAAAGGGTTCAAATCACAATATTTGCTGTATATGGTCAAACGAGAATAAAATAGAATATAGAAATTACATGAAATACTTTGGGCACGAATATATCATTGAAGTAGCCCACATGTAAATATTGCGAAACCCTACTAATAAACTATAGGAATCTATTATTTTTCCTCCTTTTTTTGTTTTATAATTAGGTTCAAGTTCAATTATACAACAGATAATGGATCTTTAAGACACCTTTTATAATTATTATTTCAGGTTTTTGTACACAAAGATTTCGGACATATATCGAGCAAACTATCTCACAGCTCCGATGTTTCAACTTCATAATATAAAAATCGTATATCCACCATGACACATCCTAGCATTCATACACCAATCCCTCCAAAAGAGAAACTCACATCGAGCAAGTTGTCGCACACTTCCTGTGATGCCTCATTGAGAAAGAACTGCGTGATGGCGACGCCTTTGAATCGCTTGGTGACCGGAAGTTGCTTCATAACGTCGGCGTCGCGTCCCTCGATCCAGGAGAGCAGGTCCGGTGGGGCGGCGATCGAGCGGTATGCCTGAAAATACAAGGGTTGAGGATTGGATGGAAAGCAGCTAGCTGTTGAAGCATTCAATGAGAGGATGCAGGGTTTCAAGTGCTCCCGAACAAAATTTGGGGTTTTATTTGGGGTCCCAATAAAAAAAATAAAGACGAATTTGGGGTCATTTAAGGGGTTATCAAGAAATGATTAAGTGAAGAAAATAGCAAAAGTTATTCTAACAACATATTAGAAAGGTTCATCAAATGTTCTATCAGTATACAATTTGCAACTATCTCTTGACACTTACCAACATAGTTCATGAATTGCACACAAAAACAGGAGAACAGGAATTTTACACAAAACATTGCAAAATTAACTATAAACTATGATTTAA
>LQRL01116924.1:8617-24626 GCA_001703475.1 Hydroides elegans
TCCTTACTAGACCTGCGTTATTCTATAACCATAGATACACATGAGGAAGTCCAGTGCAAGCCTTTTGAAACTCTCTTCGACGGCTTCCAAACTGATATCAATAGCGATCGAGTGATAGAAACATGCTCGAATGTCTACCCCGACTACAGCCCATTCAATCACTACGCTTTATCATCGGCGGATCTATATGAGTTGGCTCGTTTTCTACCCATTCTCGCCTCACTCAAATGCTACGAACACATCGAAGAAGTTGTATGTCGAATATTCATGCCGCAGTGCTTTGCCAATAACGCCACGCAAACTTATTTATGCACTGAAATGTGCGAAGATGTTCGACGCGGTTGCGCAGATGAACCGGCTGTGATCGCTTGGGTAGCAGCGTGCGATGGGTAGCAGCGTGCGATGGACTGTTATCCCGAGCAACGGGGCAATGTGCGTATCGGGGTATCCTATGTCAAGACAATATCACGGCCCCTGACCATGGTAACGTGACCATTCTAGATCGCTATGTCGATAGCAAGGCGTATTTTCAATGCGATGAGGGTTATGAACTGGCAGAAAATGTCACGGCTACTTGTGATTATAATGGTCAATGGAGGTTGAGTGTGACGCCGGAATGCATAGATAAATCGCGGGAACATGATGTCTATATAACGGACAAAATCAAATGGCTCATCATTTCGTGTGTCGTTTGTGGGACATTCATTATTGTAGTAATTCTCGGGCTAATCGTGGGATCACATTTCAAATACGACATAATCATCCTCCTGTTTAAATACTTTCGCCGCTTGTTATGCTGTAAGCGGTTTATCGGTAAGACTGATAAGAAAATATACCACGCCTTTCTAGCATATCATGACGACGATAGATCATTTGTCCAAAGCGATATTCACGAAAAGCTACAACCATACGGATGTGTATTGTTTACAGACTATCAGGACGCCCTTCCAAATGAAATGCCAGCGCGTTACATCCCCGAAGCAATCGCTAAGAGTCACAGCGTTATCATGTATATAAACCAAGATTTTATGAACGATAATATGTGTAGATACACTCTGGACCAGGCCTTTTTCCAGACAATCGAAGGGGACTCATTGAAGGTCATTGTACTGCATAAGGATGATGTGACAGCGTTGAAAAACACGCCCTCTTACTTGAAGCGATTTATCAAATCTGGTTGCAAGACTATTCAGTTACCGGACAATCGTTTAGTTGACAAGCTCCTGTATGAATTGGGAGGCTTACAAGTCAATGTCAAGGTTGAATTACAGTATATGTTACGTTATACTGATTTACAGGAAGCGATAGCTAAATCTGATGACGATAGTGGAGTAGATGGACTCTCGGATAACTTGTGTCGGACGTCGAACGTGTCGGAACCTTCTGTCATAAACGTCCAAATTGAGACACCCAAAGACGATGTTGAATTAGAACAGATAGCAATCACTGTTGAAGAAGAGCCAACACCTAATGGAACAGACAGCGACTCAAGTACCGATACGCTCTCTTCTAGTAGCAATGATATAAACCATGAAGAAAACGAAATGGTTTTTAGCGAAGACACAAAGGACTCTGAAACAGATACTTCGGATCAAATGAGTGATGTTGCAAATCTGAGCGCTGACGAGCTCAAATGTCGTTCTGTTTCCATGGACAAAGTTGCAAAGGAAAAAGCTGAAACTCCACCGGATGAAACAAGTGATTTGACGGATTCCAGCGTTGAAGGACATAGTTGAAGGGCTTCGTGCAGCAATGTGTTAAGTCTACTTAACATGTTTCGCCAAAATTTATTGCAAAGTGTCACATGATTATAGATCCAGGGGTGCACCTTAGCGGTCGCACGGTCGCATATGCGACCGTCGTTTCGTCCGCGCGAGTGTCGCCTTAAGCGCTAGTGCGAATGCCATTTTGATGGAAATACACATTATGCAAAATACATTTATTTCTAAATACCTAAACAATTGCGCTCGCGCCTTCGGCGCTCGCATTTAAGGTTATTCATGTTTAAGATTAATATCACGCGCGAATGTCACTTTGCCAGCGCGAGTGTCGTTTTCGATGACGGTCGCGCAAGCGCGATCGTCGATTTTGGGTTAAGGTGCACCCCTGTAGATCCATGTTATAAACTTAAATATAACTGCAAAATCAATGCGATCACAATAATTTCATCATTGGGCCACGTGCCAATCCTTGTAGAAGTGACCAATTTGAAGATATTCGATATCTTGTTTCTCTAAACGTCGATTTCAGACTGAACACAATGTTGCACGGAGCCCTTCAGCTTTACTTCCATCGATACGGACACGGTCGTAAACAAAGGCGCTGAAACACTTGAGAAAGACAAAGAAGATGCATTTCCCCCCGATAATCTAAGCGATTAAGAATCGATATGTAATTCTTCTGACATGGGCATGATGATAAATGAAACAGTGAATAATACGATGGATCGAACTTGTGGTGTTGCAGCTCAAATATAGAAGAGTAAAGTTGTGATTCTGTTGATATGGACACGCCCGCAAATTGAAATGAAATATTGAAGAGTCTCACAGAATGTGATTAAGCTAATGATACAACTGTTACAACCTGATAGTTTCGAAGCTCGAGCTAAGTGAACACATGGCACGGACGCTATATCTAACTAGAGACAGAATGGATATAAGTTATTCGTTTGGAAATCAATATCCACTCATTGTAAAACGAATACGTAAACAGAAAGAGTGAACGTTGTTGGTCGTGTATCGAAATAGCAATCACGAACAAATGATAATTGACATTGAGAATAAGTAGGCTATAAGCGTGTATAAACACTGAGATAATCTTAGGCCATAAACATACAATTCTGAGCATCCTTTAATTCCTATTCTGCATGTATGATGTAAATATCTCCGACCTGGGCTGGATTTATGCATTAAATGGATATGATTATAATCTTTGGTGCGAGAGCAATCGATTTACAGAGATTCGAGCAAATATATGCTTATATTTAAAGCCTATGGTCCCTGATTAACTGCTTATGCCAGACCACTTGCTGGCTTGTATATTTGCTTTGACACAATGTTGCTATTAATATCTAATCTATTAAAAGTATCTCGAAAATAAGGGTAATCCCATGCTCGTTATATCCATTTCGTTCCTTAACATATAAAAATCGGAACTCATTGTATCCGACATTAACATGCTTACATTGTACACATGCATCGCGGGATTTTACACATTATCCCTAATAGTATAATGAACTTTTACAAGGATGACGTTACTGGAAATACCAAACATAACGCACTCTTCTATTGTGAGGATGTCCGTCCACGATTCCAGTCGTTGCAGCAAATCCGAGGGTGGCTCTGTGCCGAACATGTTGCCGTATTCGGCAATCACTCTGGAGTTCCACAGGCCGTTGGATTTTTGAGCTAGGATCTGAAACATGTCAAAACGTTAATTGTATTTTTTACGCAAAAATCTATAGGGGAGAGCGGGGCACGTTGTGCCATTTTTAACATTTTCTCCTCATACTCGGACTGTGACGTTGGTTGCCCAGCTTAATTATATTAATATTATAAGGTTACCTTAACTCTAATATATGTACCAGAAATAAATGGCATTCCTTTATCAGTGTAACTTTAATCACGTCTCAAAAAATTGGAAAAAAATGGCACAACGTACCCCACCCATGGGGCACGTTGTGCCACTAGGTGGGGCACGTTGTGCCATTACATGTAAGGAAATCCTGCTGCGTATCATAATTTAAAGGTACATGTTATATCATATCACAACTGAAGTTCATATTGCGATTTATTTAATAAATATTCTTTACATTTATTCGAAATAAAAATTAATTACGAAATCAAAATAAACATATTTTCAACATTTACGTACTAAAGTCTTTCACTTGAATATTTGGTGCAGCCTTCATAAGGGATATTGGAATACTAAAGCATCCATAATTCGCCAGTATGATCAGGGTGACCAGTCTCCAGACAGTTTAAAATCCCTGATTTTTTTCCCTGACTTTCCCTGATTCGTTCCCTGATCCAAGATGACACTTTATAACAAAAAATCTAGCTATATTTAGTCAACATTCCCTGAATATTAGAACGCCGAAGGCGCGAGCCACAATGTTAAAGAAGTTTTTTAGAATGCGAGCGCCGAAGGCGCGAGCGAAATTTTCTAGAGAAATCTTAAAAGAAATGTATAAATACAATAACGAAATTTCCTGATTTTTTTCCCTGATTCATAATGAAATTCCCTGATTTTTCCCTGATTTTCTTCAAAAAGGTCGATTTTCCCTGACTTTCCCTGATTTGAAAACGTGACTTTTAAATTCCCTGATTCTCCCTGATTTTCCCTGACGCTGGTCACCCTGATGATGGTTAAACGCAACATATCTATAAATCTATTTATTACTGATAAAAATAATATTCATCATAGCGCAACACATTTACCTGGGATACTCTGTCTCTCAATTGCCCGTCTGTAAGGGAGATGCCAGAATCGGAGCGTGGGGCTATAACTGTACGTTTCGGTTGTACTTCCTGTTTGAAGGTCACCTGTTATTATAGTATTGAAGACAGAAAATTTCATTTTCTTATTTCAATGTAGTTTCAATTATTTTTAGAGTAACAACCAAACATTGTGAAAGCGAAAACATAAAATATTAAAATGAATGGAAATTATTATGTGGCTATATTTTAGACGCAATGCTAAATCTGTGATATCGGTTCATAGTACTTCTCGCAAAATATTTCATTTAAACGATTTCATACGGAGCTTAAGCACCAATGGAAAATATAAAACATTTTATCCGGGCGCACTAAGTTAGCTAAATATTCATAGCTTTTCTTAAACTCTTCCAATCCCTTCCAAACTATCATCCCATGTACCGTTATATCCTGTGGCTGTTGCTGCTTGCGAAACCTCGGCGGCACCACGAACCGACTCTGATTATCTCCCCCTGTGGCGGCCAAGTGGCTACGGTTGTCTCCCACAACGTGACTACGCGGTGCGTTTACTTGACGCTGCTGCTGGGTCGCTGAGTAAGATGGCCGGGCGACAGTGCTGCCTTGTGATGACCGGGCAACAGCACCTTGCTGTGGTTGAGGTTGTAACATACGTGAAGAACCAGCACCTTGTTGTTGGTGTGGCTGTGGTGAGGGGCGCGAATTGTTAACATTGACCTGTTTCAAGAGGGGATGAGACGCATGAATACATATCTTTAAACCATTAATTATAGTGATTTGTTTATTATAGTGAATATGTGTTGGTTGCTGAGTAAGATGGCCGGGCGACCGCACCTTGTTGTTGTTGATGTGGCTGTGGTGGTTGTGTTGGGCGCGAGTTGTTTACATTGACCTGTTTTAAGATTTTTTTTTTAAAGAGGAGATGAGACGAAATGATAGTTATAAATCATGCAATTTGCATTAAAGAAAGTGATTTGCCGATATTTAAGGATGTATGGCGTAGTGATAAATTTGCATCCAATAAACAATATTCTAATATACAACTATGTAGACGATATGAATATTCGTGAGAACAACAATTGGGTTCACTACCTGCAGTTGAAAAGACCTACTATCTCTAACGGTAGCTGTAATATTGAGATTTACATCAGCATTCGGTATAATATGCTCAAATTTCAATATAAGTTTCATATCCATTTTTATGTTAATTGAAAATGAAACTATACCAGGTATCACCTACATAAATAAATTTTATTTATTTTCTTGTACATCACAAGTACATATACATTGTAGTTCATAGATTGTTTGAATCTCATATAAATATAGACACTGAAATACTTATCTTATATCTTAAACTTTCTTAATATGATAACAAACAATCACTCTACATGTAGTACGATAATATCATTAAGAATCAATAACTAAAACAAAGGCCTTAACAAAATAATTCCTGAAGTCAATCAATACTTTTTATCATCTCCATTATAAGTTGCACATGGATTATTAGCTCCTTAGTATTCTCAGTGACAAGTTACTGATCACACATAATGCCATGCAACAGCAAAGAGATTTTAAAAAATATATTTATGTCAATATTTTAACTATTAAATAATCACAAATCCATCAAATCAGTGAGATCATCTATGAGGTTTACGAATCTCTGAGCCACAAAACACTATAGAGCGCCCTATACCCGATAGCGCGACCCTTTCTTTGCAGAGAACATAACTCATTTCACATTAAGGATCATCCAAAAATTTAGTTCATATGAATTAAAAGTCATCGAAAGTAATCAAGCAATTTACGCGACAGGACATTGTTCCCTCATTTTAGATTTATTCTTACGAAAAAAGTCAAATCATCATACAGGGTTATTATCCGAATCTCCTATCCTATGGAAACGCCTCGTGTTTAATGCGTTTGTGAGATTCCCTTTCCAACGAATAATCGAAATAAAGTCAAATATCTATAAGATATCTAGATTTATGAGGTGTTATTATCGGAATCCTCGCGCTCATGCGGGAACGCCTCGTGCTTGATCCGTTTGGCGATGCTCTGCAGTTGGTGGAAGCCGGCCGGTCGCTTCTGGTGACTCTGACTATCTGAACCGGTGCATACTTTGCGCGTATTGCCACTGCGCATACGCTTGTTGGCGAACCATTTCTTGACCTGAAAATAAGTAATAAGCATATCGTTATTATTCAATATTGATAGGTTGAAAAACAAACAAAATATCTAGAATGGATATATAGAAATGGTACCATCTGATCATTAGACTAAATCAGATTCAAATCCGAAACGAAATGTCGAAAATGTAGGCTTAAGATCCTAACCAAAATTAACTGAATTCGGGATAATTTAGGTAATTAGGTTTCGAAATTAAACATATCGGTAATTACAAAATTCCATATATCAGAATGTCCGTTGATGACTAGATCCAAAATTCCAAAATCACATTTCGCCAAGTATTCATTCTTATCAATAACATTCTTTGTTCTTAAAAATAAATATCGATACTATCTAATACTACCCAATGACCTGTTCGACGGAGATGCCACTTGAGTTTGCGATGAACTCAGCAGTTTGCATGGACGGGTAGGGCGACCTTACATTCTGCTCGTACCATCGCTCCATTATGCGTCTTGCAAGAGTGGGAAGCTTGGCAACTGAGATTAAAACATAACGCACACATATAAGGCTTAGTAACGACGTTGAATACATTGCTCTGCACAGTCATTGAATTTGATTTTATAACATTATTCCGCTTGATTGCAGACTTCAGGAGTCGGACAACATTTTATTAGCGTTTCGCTTATACATTTAACACTATCACGAAAAGTTCAAGCGTCCATATCTCCAACTGTTAAGGACCATAATAATACACATACCTTTTTGTCGCCTTGGTTGCCTAGGCGATCCATCCGACGACAACACATGCATATCCCCTCCTTCAACCTCCGCACCCGCTGCCATTCCCAAAGACCCATGCCCCTGCTGCTGCATACTCTTTCTATGCATAAGCACTCTTACAGCCGAATCCACTTCTGAACCAGGTTGATTGATCTTCTCAATGAGTGTATAGAGTTCCTGTTTCAATGCGCCTTCCATATGTGCTAGATCGGGTGGAGAGCTCAACGTGGCGGCAAGATCGAGGGGCGCATGCAGTGTATCCCGTTCTTGTTGATTGGGTGCTGGGGTAGGGTTGATGGGGATGAGGAGAGTACCAAGGGTCTGTGGCTGCTGTTCAGGTGTGAGAGTAGAATTCGATGTAAGGACGATATTGGTGGAACCCTGAGGTTGTACGTTTCTTGAGGGAATGGTTGAATGGTTGGGTTGCGAAGTAGCACTAGAGATGGTGAAAACCTGACTCGTTATGTCGATAGTGCTGGTCTGGATGGTTGGGTTCTGTATGACGACAATATTAATAAGTCACTGTCGCAGATTACATGAGTGCATTTTGAAATAAATCAAAAACATATTTTTTGATAATCAAATCTATATACTTGAGAACTTTTTTTTTTCAATTATTTATTTTTCACAAATATTTGAAATACCTGCTGATAACACGCATAATGCATTAGTCATTACAGTGTAGGCCCTTTTTTGTTTTCTGATGTTCAAAAATTAATAAATAAAGTTAATAAATTACGAAATAGACAATAACAAAGAAATCATTAACTACAGAATAGCGTCTCACCTGCTCAACGACAAATCTCCCGCCGGCTGCTAAAAGCTGACCATCTTTTGGCTTGGAGAGATTAACAGCATTCAGATTGTTATTGTGATCTGGACAAGGTAGGTCAGAGTTAAGCAGGTTGGTTAATCTTGGTTGTCCAGCTTTCTCTGAATGAACTTCTGCAGATTTCTGTAAAGTCCTCTCTTTTCTAACACAAGAGTGTGGCATTTGACCACCTTGATGTGTTGAGCTAGATCGAATGTCATTTAAATGATTGCTATAAACGGAGTTCCAAAATTGTGTATTTTGCGTCGTTTCGTCCTGTGGCCGATTACCTAAATTAGCATTAAAGAGATTTGTTCCACTTTGTTCAGGGAAGCCCTTGCGAGACACATCATCTGCTTGCAAAGTAACAGGGTTGCCGTTTTCCTCCTTCAATCCTGGTTGTTCGGAGTTCAGTAGGTTGAAGGCAGGATTTTGATTCCCGCAAGCACCCATTCCATTATTTAGGAAATTCATATTTTGCACTACCTCCGGAGGTAATTTAAATACGACATAACCAGGTTGTGGTTGCGGTTGTGGCATCTGATTCATGTAAAACTCCGCTAACGGTATATGTCGGACATTCTGTATATTCACTGCATTACAATTGTCCTGTTGAGTTGTTTCGGCTGGAAGCACTTGCAAACAGGGAGGCTGGCCGATGAGTGGTTCGTTTGTCGACTGACCAATGTAGGTTCCAACCGGCATATTGGGTGCGAAATAAGGCTGATGAAGATTCATGTTATTCCCGTGAGTTTGACTTGGCACTGCTTTCGGTTCCAGCGAATTCTCATTTGATTGAGTTCGTTTCAAACACGATTCAAATTTGTGATTGTTGTTTTGTTTCACGTTAGATGTCACCCGTCCTTTAACCTTATCCAACAACGTATCACTATCTCTACACAAGCCAGAGCAACTTGCACTGCAATTGCAATTGATCAATTTAGTTGTATTCAAATTACCATTATTTGAAGGCACTACCGGGGCCTCGTTTCCCACTGTTGTCCGTACATATAAACCCGCATTTATAAGTTCCTGTGATTCAACTTCAATACCTTTTCGAATTGTTTTCGGTGGTGACAATTTTTTCACACCAGTCAAATTTCGAATAATCGTATGATGTTTACTTTGCAGACCATGGATATTTGCTTCATTATCAGAGCCATCGGCAAAACAAACGTCCGCAAACTCATTCATACTCAAAGCCGCGGAACGATGTTTGCCTTTCTCCGGTACAACGCTCTTTTTCTCTGGACCACTAGGGGCGTTCACTTCAGCTTCAGTTTCATTTTCTATGGGCAGCAATATACTGTTGTCATCCGCTTGAAGGTTATTCGACAGCATCAAGTCAAAGCCAAGGCTAAGATCCGCTTTCAAATGACCTGTGTCATCATTGGAATTCAGTAAAGAGGATGGCAGCTCACAAGACCTCTCATTGTTGCACGCGATTGAACTTGTAGAAGATCGACGTTCTATCGCTGGTCCGCTGCTTAGGAGATCAAAGGTCTGCTCAGCGGTTGGAGTTTTCCGGTTATTGTGACCGATATCGGCATTTAAAAAGACATCTCCACCATATTTGCCTGTGGTATCGAGAAGGCCATCATAATTTACCGGGCTGCTTAAACGTCTTGGAGGATTCTGCTGTGCATCATTTCTGCTGTTGTGTTCCGTAGATAGCTCGAGTTGCTGTGTGGTCTCCGCACATGTTTTTGTGTAAGACAAGTCGACACCACTACCGACTTGTGCATCCGATTCTGACAACCTATTTGGGTCTGTGCCTTGATTAGTATATGTATCAGGTTGTATGATCACAGGATCGCTCCATCCAGGATTAAGCTTGGAAATACTAATAATGACGCCGTCGTCCTCGGTAGCTTGTGGATCTACAACTGGGTGCATGGGGTCAAAAAGCGTTCGAGTGGTCTCTGCTGATGGGGTGACTTTTGGGCGACTATCAAGGTCATTTGTAGCGAGAAACCCCGTAGACTGCGACGGTGCATATTTATGATGGGCGTCAAGATTATCATTTTCGCGGGCAATTGAATGGTTGATTCCAGTCGTGTTCGGTGTGTGGTTGTTGTCAAAGACAGACATCAGATTCTTGGCCACTTTATGGCCTTTAGTTTCTGTGGCCTTGACTCTGGTACTTCTGTCTTCTTCGAGAAGTCTTGCAAAACCTGCAAGAGGAAAAGTACATGTATTTGCAATATATCATGATCAAAAATTGCACTGAAAAGATCTTTTTAAAGGTAAAGCTGAAAATAGTGTTGTTTAGACTTGGTCTTAATCCCCATAATAAATTCTTTAGATTCTAATACCCTTTCAAAACTCCAATTTATGTAAAATTAACTAAATTATAATCTAACCGTTATTACCTTTCGATTTAGAAGAGATCCATTTCAGCCGCTGACTCTCAGACCGCTGGTCTTTCGGCAGGGGTGGAGTGGAGCGATTCAATTTAAAGCATGCTGTGGCTTCTTCTGAAGTGTGATAATTTCGTTTGGATTTCTTGGTAAGCTTGTTGTCACCATTGGAGCCTTAAACAAATATATACACAAACATATGCAAAAGTGTTTCAAGTTTAAGATTTAAGATATACAGCACATGTTAGCATGATTTTACTTCAAAGCATGCAAACTCAATTAATAATTATCACAAAACATGCTCACAAAGTTAAATTATTGAGTATATCGAAACGAAATGTTTTCACGACAGCATTCAACTGGCTTATAATACATGAGCGCATTATGAATGTGTTCGTCATTGCGTCTAATTACAATTATTAGGCCTATACATTAAATTTATAACGGATCATAAATCCATGTGACAATGTGAAGACATTATCTAAACGTTCATTGTCTCACCTTTGAGTATTTTGACAGCTGGTGTTGAATGTAAGGATTTATGCCTTTCCTCATCTTGAACGCAGGTAGTGGGCCGTTTACTTGTTTTAGCAACCAATCCAGTATTATTTATTTGTTCACTTCGCACCTGTTTCGATTTCGCATTCTCATTGTCAACTGTCTTTTTAGCCACATCTTGAGAATCAGCCTTTTCACTCTCCACTTTATATTTGCGAGCGTGGATATTTTTCTCGGCCCAGTCTAGCAGAACGGCCAGTTGTCGATCAAAGTACCTATTCGCGCATGCCCTCTCGCGACCTTCCACGAACTTCCTGCTAAAATACTCGATTCGACTCGCTTCAATGGCGTGCGACCGAACCATCACGTCTTCGCGTAGTTTCTTGAGGTTTTCCACCGCTTCGATTCTGTCAAGAAGACTCCTTTCTCGTTTGTGAATGGCATCATCAGAACGCGTAGACCGATGAGCTTGTGGTTGCTTGGTAGGGATGTTATCCGTAGGAGATGATGAGCACTGCCTATGACGCAGGTTGGAACCAACATAGTGCTTCTCTATATTTTGGATAACGCGCGTCGGTAAAGGTGGTGGTTTCCAACATTTTGCACGATCGACAAATTGAGTTTTTGATTTTGTCTGCTTTTGTGAAATCACATCGCCTTTGCTCGGCGTGTGCATATTTTCGTTAACTTTAATGAGCTTGTGACCTAAGGTGGAAGCGTTATTGGAATAATTTTCTCTCGAGGGAAGCACTGAAGCAACGGTATTTCCTTTGTTTGGGTCTTGTTTCATACTAAACAGATTATTCATATCAATAGCAGGAAGTCCGCAAAGCGTCATCCAATATTGGTTCTCCGTACCGTGCATAGCACCGCAACCTGGCGCACTCATCAAATCCATCATCCCATGAGAACCATTTACTTGTGTACCGGCCGCGTTGGGGTATTGCGCTAATAACCCCTTCGCTGGCACTTCCAGTTGATCATTTTCTTGATTCGCAGCGCCCTCTGCGCGGTGATGGATGATCACTGAAGGTTTATAAAACACACGCGACGCCCCAGCAACAGTCGCAGATAGGTTGTGATTGGTCACATTCGCAGGAGGTGGGAGGTCAGGTAGGTCGCACCCAGGGTTGTTACTCAGGGGTGAGGAAGAGTCACTACGTGTGCGACGTTTAGGGTTTGTGTCTTTTGTCGGTGGATATGCGGTGTCATCATCAGTATTTGCCGTAAGGATGATCGGACAAAAAACAGAATTGTCCGGATCGGGTACGGGAAAATAGTCAATGCCGCCGTCATTTTGGGTAACATCGGCTCTAACAGGGGTATCTATAACTATGTCTTGTGTTTTTCCGCCAGTTAAAGTGTGTTCCGTGTTTTCTTGCGTTAGAGAGCAACTGCTGTCTTTTGAAGTATTCACTATAACGATATCATTTTCCTGTGCAATGAGTTCTAAATCACTGTCTTGAAAGATACTAGTATCGCTAAATGACTTCTCTTCCTCAAAGATTAATTCATGTGGCGTACACGAGAAATGTTCCACTCTCCACTCGGAACATCGTGTGGCATTCATGTCAGTATTCCAACATGGATTAGAATGCAACAGTGTTTCATCAGACACAATCTGACTCTCAGAGCTACCTTGCGTAGACTTGGGCTCCTGTGACCCCCCTTCCGAATTGAAATCATGTTCAGGCACTAACTGTGGCCCTCCTGGCTGAGATGAACTGGGCTGCGAGCTACTACTAAGGATATCCTCAAACAATGAATGATCATTTCCGCTAGATAACATCACGTCGCGGCTGTGAGATGGCATAATTGATACGTGCGAGTCGTTGCTTGCATACAAGTGCGCGTTGTTGAGCCGAAAGTGGTCTTCAACAGTGCGTTGTGATGGGTGATTGAATTAGGGCATAGGATTTAAAGCACTTTGTGACATGGTTAGAATCGAGTCGTGGGGTATGGCATCCGACGATGCCGCGACGACACTGAACTCTCTAGAACATAAGAAAAGTTGGCTTTTAGGTAAAAGAAATTGAAAATAATTATAATCATTGTAGTCAATTGACTGAGAAATATCCGCTTTCGCAGCTTTTTTAAAAATGCACTTTGGAAACTGTAATTTTGGGAAAAAAACTGCAATAGCTTTGGTGTTTCTTTTCAATTATATCTACATAGCAATCATGGATGTTTGACAATCAAAAGTTTATAGATGTTATACCTCGCCGCTACAAGAAAAGGGGCGATTTCGTATTTCTACTCTCGTTTGATTATATTTTTATCTAGTCCATGAATCGCATGTGGTCACTTCACACATGTCATGTTGTAATTATATCGCTATTTGTTTGAGCGATTCAGTTCGTTTCTTTCCCGTGTGGCCAAGCATTTACTCGAGGTTGATCATAAAGATTACGAGTCACGTTGCAAGTTCAAAATATTTGGGTCAAACAAAATTTAAAATAAAAAATAAAAAATCCTAAACCAATTGAAGGCACCCTTTACCGGTACATATAACAATCGATTTTAAATTTTAAATAATGTGACTTTTCTTAGTGGAATTCTCTCACACGAAAATCGCAACCAAAGCGATTTCATGTGATCGAGGTCTAACAAAGAGCAACAAGATGTTATTCAAAATGTCACATTTAAGTAACTAGATGAAGTCTGGATTTACTATGGCAATGCAAATTATCTTTAACTACATTATTAGTTTTTGTTAGACATATATTTGGAAAGGATGAATAAATGCAGTTGAAAATGTCTTATGACCATGGTGGTGGAATTGATCTATCTTTATATTATAGTCTACCTATATCTATAGTATCTATATTTATCAAATATATGCATTCAAAAAATTTGTAAATACATTGTTTTTAAAATATAGAGCCTAATGTAGCAGTAATAAATTAAATGTTAAGAAGTCCCTTAACAGTTTTCTTACTATTCTAGAATTCTAACAACCTTATCATTTTGATATAGAAGTCCAGATGTGTTTAGCAATTTCTTAATGATTTAAACTCCGCTGTAATTAAACTCTTAAAATCTCATAACAATATAATACGAATATGAATCTCTAAATAAAATGTCAAAGTTTACTCACCTGAGTAAGCTGACATCTCGCTCCATCTCATCAAGTTTCTCAATTTATAACGAGCTGCTCATGTTGATTCAAAAGGGATTCCATTATACTTCTAATGCCACGCGGTGCATAAGTACATCGTGAGTACTGTTTAAGTACGTTGCTATTTATAGCAACAATAATATGCAGTCATATTAATCAATACCGCCCGTTTTAGAAAAGAAGAGTGACTTCAAGTTTTATTTCTCAAAGTCAATAGAGAAGTCTATATGCGATGCTAGACTTCTATGTGAGAAAGTGTCAATCCATTATTACTTTATTTACGTTCTTCTCAATATTGTCACATTTATTTGTCACTGCATTTAAACAACCGACAACATTTAGATCAACATTAGATTAGTCTACACAGAACTCTATATTTGATCAAAGCAGGAAACAAGCTTTAAGCACAGACTTGCGCTTCAATTAGTTGTCCGAGAATAAAGACTTTTCTTAAAGACTCCTATCATCAATATGAAAATTAGGTTTTGAAATATCATATCATGCATCATATTTTGTGATAACAGATTCTTGGATAAAATAAACAATTTATAGTTAAGATTAGATTCCTTCTAAATACAATACAGAATATTTTAGACCACAATAGAGTATATAATCGAAAGTTTTAGGACCGTACGAATTTTTAAAAAATTAAAGATATAGAAGTCTACTTGTAAGCAGACTATTCAGAAGTGCTAGAATCTAAGATAAGATTTCTTAAACCTGTCTTCGAAAACAAGGCGCCCCATTTTAAAATACAGAGGTTTCAAGGTGGAAATCAGATTGAATCCTGCATCACTTTAGATTAAGTCAAGAGTTTAAATGTTATACGACTGTTTGGCAATTTTTTACAGCAAGAGAATTAAGGAACATTAATCAATGATATTAAATTGAATCTCTTCGAATAATATTGCACGAATACAGTTGAAGATACTTATGACCACATTAATGCACAAGGATGTTCAATGGATTTTCTCTGGTTTGAGAAAATTAATTAGTTCACGAGACCATTATCATTATAATGATTAATGAATGACTTATTCATCACGAATTTGTCACGGAACATCTCATACTTTGTCCGTTGAACAGGACTTGAGTTAACATTCATTGCTCAGACTGACACTGAGCAAGACTAGAACTATTTCAAAGCATTTTTTTGGAAAACCCTACTCACGAAAGATAAATGTAAATAATTTCCAGACTCTATTATTGCAAACTATATATCAAATCCAATCATAGTGATAATTGATATTTTCACCAACATACCATGTAACAATTGACAAAACAGATTGGAGGGGATGGGGTGAGATTTTTTGAAAGTACGATAATCCAACACCACATAGATTTTACCAGTAGACTCTATGCACTCTTTTTGAAAAGCCTCGATACTCACAGTCCCGCTCAAAAAGTAAGGTTTCCTTGTAAGAGGTCGTGATGTTACTCAAGCGTTATACGAGCACATACATCAACTCGTGTTTTTAATGATATTGTTTTACATTACACCATACAAACAGTTAAACATTTGTTCAAGAAATTTTTAATCGATAAGATGAGGAGGAAACTAGATCAAAGCATATTAATTGAATGCATGCATGCAACAAAGGGTTAATCGACCTTTAATATGGCCTAACTGTGCCTTAAGCGATAGTACGTGGCGCCTAAACCACATATTAAACTTGAATGAGTTTCTTTAATGCCTATTAAACGCTATTGTGAAACAAAACGTGACATATTGGCTCATTTTTTAAAAGCATCTAACATTAAATAAAAATAGCTTTTTGGAAACTACTATGATTAAGGTTTATGGAAATAATAAGGAAAAGATAACTTTTGGCTTAGTTTGTGAAAAAATGCAATTTTA
>LQRL01116939.1:2136-15395 GCA_001703475.1 Hydroides elegans
GGAATTTGTATCATTAAACATAACGTACTGTTTTCTTAGTTTAATATAACTACTGAGCCAGTCATATGCAACACCCCTTATACCATAATTTTCAAGTTTTTTTTTCTAAGTAAGATTTCTCGCATATAATTTATTTTTTACATTAATTGTTTAATGCATAGTGACTGCCTCCATAAGGTGTTATATTTCCATTCACAATTCTTGCAGACCACTGTCAACCATCTTTAAGATTGCGTTGGGGAAAGTATCTACTATCTAGGAAGTAAAGTCTCTCGTCCAATCACATTGCTTGAATCCCGATTTGTTTGGGGGACGTAACTATGTCGTGACGTAGGTGGGTCTGGAAGAATACGAGCATCGTTCCCGAAAATGAATCACAAAAAAATATTCCTGAGAAAATAAGTTTGTGACATATAATGGCACCTGAACACAGTCATGACAAAACAACATGAATGTTTCGTTTTGCATGTTGGTGAATGATATGTTACCGTTTAGAAAGCCGCTTTCGAATTCAACATTTTTGATGAAAATGTGTGGGTGGGCCGCCTTGAGGGCCTGTTGTCCCGAGCGATTGCTGTTGGGAAATTATGTTTTATGAAATCAATTCGATTCTTCAAAATAAGTTGTTGATTTGTGGATATTAGACATAACTTTACACTTCAGTGCTTCTTTCGGTTAACGATTTGATATCGTCATAGATATTAGCAAAAACCTTGAAATGCGGGTCGTAATTTGATTATTTGGCCAAAATTAATTAAAATTTTATAAACATTTGGGTTGTAAAGAGTATTTATCGAATTCCAAATAATCATTCAAATTAATTGTCACCAAATCAGGGAACGATTTTTAAAAGTTGTTTTTAAACTTTCCCAGGTTGGACAATATTTTCTCAATATTCTGCAGATGTGCCTTTTGATATTTTTCGACGGAAGTGGAAATAGTGGCAATTTATTTTTCTAAGCAGGCGGTATCTCGAAATTAGAGATGCCTAGTGAGTTCCGACTGTTCGTATTCACTGAATATATGTTTTTCTTTTATTCATACAGGTTGTAACCAGAACATAACATCACATAAGAAAGATGGTGTGTATATCATTTTATCTTCATCCCCATTTTGATATTGGCTTATGCTGTTTTATGTTTATTTTTGTACATTTCCTTTTTTCGATTGAATAGAATAAAAGGTTGTAACATTCTGTTAAATGCAATCTAAAACAAGATAACCTTAAATCTTAACCCTAAAATAACGACTTGGCCATAAGGTCTGAGTTTTCACATGATTTCGATTAACTTAAATTACCTCGCGGTTCTTGAACGGGCTCTTGAGAAACATGGAGATGTACCGTATTTGTTGTAGCCACCGACGATAAAGTTGTCGTCTAAGGCAGAATGCGTAAAGGTCGTCGTAAGATGTCGACCCATGTCCGAGCAAGAGACCAAAGATGGTCGAAAAAGGTATGTGGTGCTTCTTAAGTGATGCATATGAAATTTATATATAAGCGTTGAAACCGCTTATTTGAATACGATCTGAGTATTTAAAAAGTCAATATCTTAATAATTGAATCTGTATTGTGAATATATTATAAACATTGACAAGTTATTCGACCAAAATGTAACAATAAACTGTAATGAGTGAACCGGATTACTTTCATTATAGTTCTTTGATCTTTCAAATAAATTGCCATATTGGACAAATGAACAAAATGTGTAACTATTATATATTGCAAAATACATAGTATAGTTAATTATTAGTATAATGCTTTGAAGCAAAATCAAATACATCTGTTGAAATGAGTTATTTCTTGGTGTGAACTACAGGACAGTTGATATGGAGGTACCTCGAGGAACTATCAGTGTAAACAATCCAAAGGCGCTTGGCGAAGCACCTCGAACGTTCACATACGATGCAATCTATGATTGGAAGTAAGTAGAAAAAAATGAGTCAAC
The DNA here is from genome assembly GCA_001703475.1 of Hydroides elegans. NCBI lineage: Eukaryota > Metazoa > Annelida > Polychaeta > Sabellida > Serpulidae > Hydroides > Hydroides elegans. Next base: position 4,083 of record LQRL01116939.1, read on the forward strand.
CCTATCAAAATAAATTGGGTATTAGATTATATTAGATTTTTACACTATGACAATAGGCTATTAGCTGTTCGATTAAGATATGTTCCTGAATCAGACGTTTTAATTTCAGAACGTTTTATTCTCTATAAGTTACCCCATAAACATTGCTACGCTGCAAATTATACGACGCTTTTTAGGCATGAAATACGTTGGTCTGTAGTAGCTAAACTTATTATTGATTATTATTGATATACATAGCATCAACACTGTTTCTTACCTTTAATGTTTTTATGATATTTAAACCAAATTTATTCGTTTATATATAATGTAAATGTTAATGAGTTAATTATTTTTGCTTTGTTTACAGCTCCAAACAAATTGATTTGTATGATGAAACCTTTCGGGACTTGGTAGAATCTGTACTTCAGGGCTTCAACGGAACTATTTTTGCCTACGGCCAAACGGGCACTGGGAAAACATTTACCATGCAAGGTGCTCGTTTTATCATTTCGAAATATTTCACAGTTGTCCTTGTGAACCCTATCTCTACCTCTAAAAAAAAGGAAGTAGTCCGATCTGTCCATATGACATATTTGATCAAATATATTTTTGGTTCGTCATTCACTTCTTAAATAAATATTCCATTAAAAAGCAATGATAAAAATAACATTATGATTAAATCTTCATCGAACTGTACCGGTATTTCACTATGAACCTGTTTTATATGGAGATATATTTCTAAAGTACTTTGAATACATATTATGGGCATTCGATGATAATCTTTGTAGGTGTAAAGAACGACCCAGATCTTCGTGGTGTCATTCCAAACTCATTTGAACACATCTTCTCGCACATTTCGCGCACGGAAAATCAACAGTATCTCGTCAGGGCGTCATATCTGGAAATCTATATGGTGAGAAATCAATAATGATTAACTTTTAAAGTCGATATGGATAAATCAGTTGATACGTTTGTATAAGACGAACTATCTGAACAATTTAAACATTGAGCTATCTGAGTACTTGAAGTTCTATTGTGACTGTACTAATCAACTTCTAAACAAATATATTTATTTCGCCTTTTCGCGTTGTAGATCTTAGTTCAGACCCAGAGTCAAATATTTATAGGCCTAGTATATCACCTTTATGATAAACCTATGTGTAATTTTATCAGCCTCATGATGTAGTAACTTTCAAATTGAATGAATATATAAATTTGAATATATACATATCATATATGACATGATTTTATTCTTGAATTTATTCATTTTGTTTCAAAGGAGGAAATTCGGGACCTGTTAGCAAAGGATCAGTCAAAGCGATTAGAATTAAAAGAAAGACCAGACACGGGTATTTATGTCAAGGTTAGTATTTTATAAATGATTTGACATAATATATGATCGCAACCAACTTGCTACAACAAGGAACTAGAAACAGAGTTCTCAAATAAATGTAGATTAGATTTTGCTTGAATGTTCAATCTATACACTTTTTATCGTTTTGGTCAAGAGCATCAAATTAATGAATATAGTGTAAAACTGCTTTAATTTCGCTATATACAACCCTTTGGAGATTTTCCACGGATAACAAAAAATATAAGCTCGATGTTTTAATGAATTGTCTGTATGTTTTAGGACTTGTCGTCTTTCGTTACAAAAAGCATCAAGGAAATCGAGCATGTCATGAATGTAGGAAACAACAACAGATCTGTTGGGTAAGATGCTGAACATCATGGATAAATAAGTGTTAATTTTGTTACGGGATTTGTTAAAAAGATACATTAAGAATGGAGAATGCCACTAAAAATAATATACATGTAGATGTGTGTAATAGGCGTATATATTCAAATATAAATCGATTTGTTAATGGAATAATAAACCCAAATTGGGCGACTGTTATATGTGTCCTATAATATTGTACATGTATATAATGGTATGTGAAAGAGTTCAACGAAATATGCTCCACATTGTTTCAGGGCCACAAATATGAATGAACACAGTTCAAGATCACACGCCATTTTTATCATCACGATAGAATGCAGTGAGGTATGTTTTCAAATTACATGTTTTGAACAATAGATATTGCAATCATGATAATTATGATTGCAATATCTATGTAATATTATTAAATACATGTAGGTCTATTTGTAAATAAAGTACTGCTTCAAAATAATGTGATCTTCTGCAATGGCAATATATTCGTGAATTTAAACAGTGAATGATTAATTCCCTGAACTAAAAAAAGTAAACTAAAAAAAGGATGTGTAGAAGTTAATATTTCCGTATCTTTTATAAAATTGGTTAGTTTTGTGCGAATTTCCTATTTAGTTCAATCAATTTACTTATTTTATATAATCTTAGTTGGTGTAATTGGTTTGTTGTTTATTTCTACCAGGAAGGTGCAGATGGAGAGAATCATATACGTGTCGGCAAACTCAATCTTGTCGATTTAGCCGGTAGCGAGCGACAAACCAAAACGGGAGCCCAGGTAATTCAGATTGCTTTATAGTGTATATAGCTCTTCTATGTGACAATTCATTTGATTACACATGTAGCCTATAATATAATTGATCAAACCATATGGACGATATGAGTGAGGCAATACTTCAATTTTCAAAATTATTTATTTGATTAATGTACCATTTCCTTTTGAACTTTTCCATCGTTCTTTTATTGAAAGAGAATGCAAGTAGGATTTTGAGAAGGCAAATAGCAAACAAAAAATGTATGTACAGCTTAATGTACATTCATATTTTATAACTTAGTTTTATATTTTCATAAATGATTATATTTTCTTCATTTAGGGTGATCGATTAAAAGAAGCGACGAAGATCAACTTGTCCCTCTCTGCTCTTGGTAATGTGATCTCAGCCCTCGTCGATGGCAAATCATCGCATATCCCGTACAGAGACGCCAAACTCACGCGTTTGCTGCAAGGTGATTTTCATGCCTTAATATAGGCTAGTTATAAATGGGTGGTGTATATAAAAATGTCGATTAGATAAATGTACTTCGATTTGCAATGTAACGCATCACATACTTCATAGTCATATACCGGGTATACATGTACATCAAAATCGAAACTATTTGACTCTTTGGGTATATAACCATAACTTATATTAAGAAAAAATGGCGATTACTTAAAGCTCGATGTTAACTTTATTTTTGTCGAAATGTTTGGATTGTAATAGAATAGTTTCGAACTTCAATTGTAATGAGACTATTATAGTCATTTAAGAATAACCATTTCGACCCTTAAAGCTTTAAATAATCTCAACTAAAACAATTACAAAATACACATTGCATACGAAATAATGTCAAGAGACGACTTTCGTTTCCTTTCATTTAAGATTCCTTGGGAGGAAATGCCCGCACTGTGATGGTCGCCAACATTGGTCCAGCTGACTGGAACTTTGACGAAACACTCACCACACTCAGGTAAGTGATCAGCCGTCTTTATAAGAAACGTGTTAATATTAAAAATAATAGTTATTTTTTGCCTCATACATCATGATTAATATTACATTAGGTCTAAACACATCTTTGCTGTGTATGTTTAACAATAAGCATGTTTAGTATGTATGATAACAAAATGCGAGTTTCTCATGGTGTCAAAATTATCATATAAACAATTTGCAAATGCAATACCAACATTTGTAATTAAATAGACATTGGCATTCTTTGCATTTTTATATTCAAAGACACCACTTCATTTTTATTTCCTCCCAATTTATTAAGATATGCGAATCGCGCCAAGAACATCAAGAACAAGCCCAAGATCAACGAAGATCCGAAGGACGCTTTGTTGCGAGAATTTCAAGAGGAGATTGCGCGGTTGAAGTCGCAGCTGGGTGGCAAGGGGCCGGGCAAGAAGAAGAAGCGACGTACGCGCAGAGGGGCCGATGGTAAGTACTCGGATGGAGATAATAATATAATCGCTACTTGTTGTGTATGATAAGGAAGAGTATTTTAAGGAGCAGTCTATCTGCTTTATTTTGAGCGAATCTAAAGGCGGTAGATTTGCCGAATGAATGACTGTCTGGACGTTTGCAACCGAGTCATTCTACAATTACACCACAATTTGACTATGAGTAACTTTTCAAAACAAAAATCGAGTTTCGAATTTTTTTCTTGCAGTATTCCATACTTCTATTAATAAGAGATCTAAATATGTTCATGGTTGAGCAAAATATGCATATATTTGAAAAATATGACCATTTTTCTATGAAGAAATTTATATTGTTTTCCACTCCGTTACCATAATGTTTTTGCGATTTTCTGGATATTTCGTGTATATTTTCCTTATATTTATGGTGTCAAATACACGTTTGAAAGCACGCGTTCTTTTAACTATAAAATTGACATGATTAAACTTTTTTATACGACAATATATTGGATAATTGTAAGAAAATACGTGAAATTTGACTTTGCTGCTTGTTTTCTTTAAATTTTAGACTTATAGAAATCGTTTTTGTAATTGTGAAATATTGCAATAAGGAAGGCTATATAATTCGATAACCCAATACGGCAGTTGCTATTCAAATATCTTTACTCATTTTATTAATAACTAAGGAAACGTGAGTGTAGGTTGTGGTTTTTAGTAAATTTTGGTAACGGAGGGGAACATTTGGTAACGGAGTGGAAACTTTCTTTGAAAAAATTAGAGTCGATAATTTAGCAAATATGTCGATAGATTGGGTTTTAAGAGGAATAATTTAACAATATTTTCACCTTTCGACTACATTTATTTTAAGCAACAGTCTCGATCTACTCTTATAATTATAACTGTTAATCCATTTTTTCTTTTGAAATTATGCCATTTGGGTTTGTTCAAAAACATGATTAAGATTTATTCGTCCTGAATTTAAACAAATATTCTGCTGAAATTGTCGAAATTTTAAATTGCTTAAACGCACGTCATATTAAAGTATATTTTGATGATATTTTTGCTTTTTTTTATAATTGTTTACACAAGGAAAATTTGCATTACTTATGCATGTCTATTATCTCGTCTAAGTTGTTCGCTAATGTTTACATTCGATATATCCATTTTAAACTTGCCTTCTTTATAAAACAATAACCATTCCAATTTTATGATATTATCAAATACTTTCAAAGATATTTCAACATATTTTGGAACACTATTTCTTGACAAATTTATGCTTTCCTTAGAGTTACCCAGTATCTGGCTTGGATATAGGCACTGCAAATTTTCGATAAAAAGCACCATACGGACAATAAAAAGTACAATTCTGCTTTGAAATTCTGAGTTTCACTCCAGACGAATAAACTGATTTCATGCATATAAAAAGAAACGTTATTTTCGAGATTTTAGTCAATTTTTTAAACAGTTTTTTACTTAACATCTATAAAAAAGACGGTAACGGAGGTGAAAGTAACGTAGTGGAAAATTTTACACATTTAATTTTTTTCTGAACTTAATATGTTAGTTTATAAATAGCTTTTAAATGAATGCAGATCAGTTTCTTAAACGAAGTATGATATCGAAAAATGAGGGTTCTATGTGAATTCACGGTAACGGAGTGGAACATTTCCTGTGAACCAACAAAAAATTATACCGAAACTACTTGAATATGTTAATTTAATGGAAAATTCTTTAGATTTTGAATAGTTAGCCTGTCAAGCGTAAAATATTCTATCTGATGAGCTCACTGTATATTAATAATTCACAAGGCTTCATAATTATATTTTCGAAAATTTAACGTGGTAACGGAGGTGAACTTAACCCTGGATACAAGTACTTTTACACATTTTAAACACCAAAGGTTATGATTAAATCGTTATTTGAACTTAACAGCATAAAAAGGAGGTAATAAGGACCGTATTGGTATAATTTTTGTGTGAATTTGTGGTAATTTTCCCCGAAAAATTATAAAGTGTTCAAACAAAAAAATCCAGGATACAGGCGATTCAGCCTACCCCCTTGTCATTCGGAGGCATAAATAAAATCCGAAAATATGTTCTAGAGGTATCAAACAATTTTTCCTATATTGGAAATTGGTTGCGTTCACGAAAATAAGAATAAGCATTGAATTTGGTCATATTTTAAGAAAGTTATGGGCCGAGGTACCCCGGATACAGCAAATTGTAATTGTAGAATGACTCAAACATAATATATATTATATATTTAGAGTGGGTCTAAAACTCTGGATACTTGACTTTTGGAAAACAGAGTATATCATTTGAAGGGCCACATAAAGATAACAAAATATGTATTATAACATATTTTGCCCTTCAAATCCTTTGACGTTGTATCTTAAACAAATTTTGTTATCGAATATATGTATCATTCAAAATATCAGTTTCTTGTCGCGCTACTACCAATCTGGACAAAGAAAACCAAGCATTTTTTTTTCGTCAGTCGTTTATATAGACCTTTCGAACGTGATTTCTTTTAGGTGAATTGATTGAGGAGTCAGACGACGACGAAGGCGGCTCCAACGAGCAAGCGGACATCGAAGCGTACGAGCAGGAACAACGGCAGAAACTGGAGCAGGAGAAGGAAGCCATTCTGAATAACAAGACGCTCATCGCCGAGGTATGTATCGATACTATAATGATAAAGAATCCCCTGCTGGACTACTTCGAAAGCATAAATCGCAAAAAAAATATTTCAATGTATGTGTACACTTCTTATTCGAGGAAGAAAAATATGTTGCCAAGATGAGGAAATCCGTCCCTAAACAACTTCAGCATTCAAATCATGACAGTTGTCACAAAATTATTCCGAGATGAAAAATCAAGCATTTTGGCACATGTTTCTTAAAGTTGAGAAGCAAATAGTCTATAAGCATTAAAGAATCCGTATTTTAGAAGAATTATGATTTATTTTCAGGAAAAAGAGAAACTCCTTCACGAAGCCGAAGAAAAAGAAGAGCGTCTCAAAAAGGAAAAAGTAATGAAGGACGCATTATCTAAAAAGATCTCGGCCATGGAGTCTAAGCTCCTGGTGGGCGGAGGCAACATCGTGGATCACACGAATGAACAGCAGAGGGCGCTGGAAAAGCGGCGGCAAGAGATTGCCGATCAAAAGGTATGTGAGTGTCAATAATCATAAAATGTATAGCTTTATGTATGTGATTGTTTGGTGCAATGTTAGCTGTAAGTCTCCCGACGAACTCTTGAGTGGATGTTTCTACAGATAAACTGATGTCCAATATATTGAGGACGCTTTGCCTTTGTCCCTTAATAGAAATGGAAAATGAACTAAGGGTAGAAAAAGCGTTTCATCAACGTCTATAAATTCTTTACTGTTTATCTATGCATTTTTTTGGAGAACAAGTTTTGCAATGTTATCCATTTCATTTGTCAGAACAAAGAGCGAGAGTTGGAGCAGAAGGCGCAGGAGATCGAGGAGGCGGCCGTCAACGAACAGGAAAAGTTTGGCAACCTGCAGCAAGAAGTCGAAATCAAAACAAAGAAGCTTAAGAAGGTAGGTTTTTCTTTAATTAAAAAAAACACATTTGGATAAAAAAAAAACATTTGGACATTATTGTGATATTGGACAATATTTATGTTAAACATCTTTTGATATATTCAAGAACAACATGGTAATAGCGTTTGTTACAATCAAACAAATTTCTTAATCCAAACTATGACTATGATCATTTATGTTTAGTCAAAATATGTCCGTTGTATTGTGCACAATTTATCTAAAACCGATATTAAATACATGTACGAATATTCAAAATAATATGGCTGTCTTCATTATTTATTTGCAATTATGATTAATCAATTGCATTTTGCTGCCATTATTCACACACAAAATAAAACTCGAGTTTGTGGCAATGTCTTAACAGTTATTTAACAAGCTGCAAACGACAAAGCAAGAAATCGAGGATCTGAAGGAAGAGCACATTCGAGAGCGACAGGGCCTGGAGCAGACGCAGAATGAACTCATGCGCGAAATCAAACTCAAGTGGGTGTCGAATATGTTTATAACTGATTCAATTTTGAAATAAGAGTAGCGAGAATATTTGGTTTAAGTTACAACATTAAATAGAAACATACTTGATTTGATACTTAAATACTTGATCTTATACTTATATAAAAAGATAAAACGAGTGTGCTCTGACACAGATTTACGGGACTATAATGGGTTTCTCTTCCTATCCCGAACTATTCCGGAAATTTAAATTCGCCCACTGCTGCTGAGTTTCGGACTTTCATTTTTTTTTAAATGAAACAAATTGAAAAGCGTTAGAATTACTGCGGAAAAAAATGAAGTGCATATTGAGGAATTTATTCATCTATTGCGATTGACAAATGAGGTCTTTCTGCTCTAATTTATTTAATCAGAATGGTGATCATCGAGAACTTTATCCCGCCTGAAGAAAAGAAGAAATTGGAAGAGCGAGCCATTTACGACGATGAAGAAGACAGCTGGATGCTAAGACCCCTCGCCAAGACCGGGTATAAGTTAATTTAATTGATTGCGATATATGCGATAATGATATATATATTTAAAGCATTAGAAATATATGAGAGATTTGTGAACAAATATATTATAAAAAGGTAAAGTCTACGTCCATGAAATTGAATGAATTGGCTTGGCCTCATTGTGTGCCTATGCGATTCTAAAGAAGTTTAAAAGTAAGTCGATGCTTAGAAAAAAGTTGATGCTTAGAAATTCAGTATAAAATGCACAAATAAAATAAATGACAAATTGTTTTAAACGTTTGTACTCGAGTGTGTTCCGGTCCCAAATATTTGTGCTACCCCTTGCAGCACACAAACGATGGCGAAACGACCCGTCTCGGCTGTGCCCGGCTACAAACGACCCATCTCAGAACACGCCAAGCTGGCGGCTGCCCATGGAGGACACATACGCTATAAGGTGAGCATGGTTTCATTGATAAATAGAGTGTTATGGTTCAGTCTGGCATTAATAAAATCTTTTATAACTTTAGGCATAAAATAATATATCAAGTACATATGATTTTCTGAATATATAAATAAATGAATTATGATATATATGCCTATATATTATATTATTATATATATAATTTCATAAAATAATGTGTTCTAAGCATGATGTTAAGTGGACCTCTTCTTAAAATACATCCTAAAATAAACTTTTGTGGATCGCATTCTCCCGTTTTAACATGCCATTTCATCCCTTGTCCTTAGGGCGAGAACATTCTGATGGTGGAACTGGACATGCCCAACCGGACGACACGTGACTACGAGGGTCCCGCTGTGGCGCCAAAGATCCAGGCTGCCCTGGATGCGGCGCTGGCTGATGAAGAGGACATTGATGTTCATGCTGGGTGAGTAGTTATGTCACTTTACAGCCCCAAACGCGTACCTCTTCCCCATCCACCTTGACCAGTCTCCAAACTACATTTTCATTTCAGCGCTCATGTACCCATTATTATCTAAGTACATGAACCGAACTCACGATATCCTATCATTGCTAGCCATATACTTCCAGTTAACCTTTACTCACTTGTTGCTCCCAGCCATAATAAACCTATCATTTCACATTCAACAAACCAAAAGGTTCATGTGTTTAAATACTTCAATCCTTCAATTGTGGTTTATTCAATGATTTGCAATATCAATCATTAATTTAAAATATAATAATATTCTGATATTTGGTAAAACAATAAAGGATACATGTATAATGTCTATGTTTTGGTTGTCTTTTATAGAGGTTTGTATAAGCCGAAGACTCGACAAAAAGACAAGAAACGAATGAGGTATGTTTTTTTATGGAGAGGGTACATACTTATCGTCTTAATAAAAAAAAGTAATAAAACACAAAATAAGAATAATGTGCTGTAGTTTGAATAGTCAAATAACGCAAAAATTAACTAAATAAATATATTCAAAACATAATTATTAATTTTTGATACTTAATGATATTTCGAAATACATCTTAGAGAGTCCATGATTCATAATTCATGTTATATACTAACATAATATTCATTTGCAGTAGCAACACCGGCGCCAGACCGAAGAGCAGTAAGCCCGTGCGAGCCAGTGAACAATTTCCCATGGCCAGGGGTATGGTACCCAAACACTAGTGACGTCATTCATACGTCATCAACTTTGTGCCTAAAAGTCATAATCAATCAATTATGAAAAATCCCGATAACGGGATACGTTTGATGCATCGATGTTATGACTCAAAATCAATGATTTATGGATGAGAATGTTTAAATGGAAAACGATGGGTTGACCTATTAAGCAATGTATCATTTATTCCTGTGGAGGCATTATATGCATATTTTTTGCTTACGTCAATGTGCTTTTGACCCATTGAACACTAAAGTCATCCTGAAATCGTTCTCTAAATAATAGGTGAACTATATATATTCGATAAATGTAGTCGGTTTAAAATTCGCTTCGATGCTTTGGACATATTATTATGATGTAGTGTTCTTTTAATACTACCCTCCAAATTTGGCCAATCTCGCATTGGTATATATGCATTTTTCTGATGTGTTGGCGCTACAAATTAAAAGATTAGGTTCATACAAATATTTGTCGAATCCTAAATCCAAGCAAGTCTATTATACGAGTTTGGGAAAACACATTCCAAGCCTTTTGTTCATATATCTAGGAAACTAAAAGCTCCAGCTTATGCTCCTTGACCTCGGACATTTACTTCGAATCTATAAGCTATATCTCATGCTCCTTAAATTGGGGGCCTTTGTTTCTATTTATTTTGGGTCTTCCCCATTGAAATCCTTTACAAATGTATAAAAAAAAACGAACAGTTATATCCATGAAGTTCATGTTTAATTTTTTCCAGGGATATAAAATTATCAATATAAGTTTCCATTCCAAGTAACTATAGTAAAAAAAAACCGCTTGCTTCATATGTGAAACTAGATCTCACGCTTAAATCTGATCACGTTGAGATAAATTGACTATTCACTGGTAAACGTATATATTTGTACTTTATTTACATATAACCCAAATCTACTCTCATAAGTATTTCAGTTTATATTTATGTTCTATTTACTCTAGGTAGGTTATTTAATTATTTATTCAGCAGAATCCATCCAATTATGATTAACAATCTCATTCCAAACATAGCATTTCAGTATTGTTCATTTTGATCACAACTAACTTAATGAATGTATTTATTCAGTTGTATGTGGACTATAAAACCAATTGGGCTACTATATCTCTTGAAAGTCGCATGTTCAAATAAGATGTAGAGTTGAAGTTGGTCATAGATGACAAAAACACATTATTTCATCATATATATGTAAATGGCAAACGTTTTCATTTGCGTTATGTCTAATACAAAACATTAAAATGTCGTGTTGAATTGCTTACAAAGATAGCTGTGATTTATTATT
>LQRL01116940.1:2056-14432 GCA_001703475.1 Hydroides elegans
CGACGTCTTGTCTCGTCATTTCGGTCCCATCATCAGGATGCATCTTCCTTCGACGGTTGTTTCGGCCCATAAATGAATATACAATAAAATGGTAAAATATGACCTTTGAAATGTGTTCCATTTCTATATCCAGTCAAAAATACCTATAGCTGCCCTGCAGCCCTTGTAACGTTTTGGCTCACCACAAGATAATTGATTATTTGATTGTGTTGTATGGCAAAGTAAATATATTGATTTTCTTATTTGATTGTGTTATTTGTTAGTTAATAATGCAATATTTTTCTCAAAAAAACTCCGCATCCTACTCACGCCTTTTGGCACCAGTATGAATTTCGACATTTATACCGACTATGCTCATAATATCGATATTCATTTAGTTATTTTATCAACTGCTGCTAGCTAGATAAGGTGCTGTTTTCTCTAATATTCAATAATACATTGAACACTCGTCTTTTAGTCATCTTGGATTCTAGGATAACATGTTGCTTTTAATAGTACCGACGATTTTACTTTTTAAGGAAGAAGAGGAATTGGTATACAGTGGTGTATACAGTGGTGTATAATGTGTCGAAACTGTTATTTTTGAAATATTTTGTCCCCCAAAGTTCCAAAATTAATCACAAATTATATACTCTATGAGGGGATTTCGTGATAATTTCTGTTCAAATATTACCTCTCGCGTTCTGCTCCAACAAAATTATTATTCCTATATAACCAGCGAGTGTAAGACGGCAAAACATGTAGCGACAGGGGTGAAAGTATAAGCTGAATAAAACATAACACATGTTATAGATACGAAAAAGTCAGACGACTAACTTTTTCTTCTGGTGACAAATTTATTCTTTATAGTTAGCCACTATAGCACTTCAAATTTCGATTATGACTAAGCCCTGTATACTAATACAATACTATAATAATACTTCATGTTTTCAGGAAAATACGGGAAAATATTTGCCCCGAGGGAGACCGTCCGGGAGGGACCGAAGGCGAAGCCTGAGGTCCCTCCCGGGCGGTTTCCCGAGGGGAAATATCTTCCCGTATTTTCCTGAAAACATGATGTATTATTTTCATTTCATGCTTTTTGTGTTTATATTGTTATATTGAAATGATGAATAAGACAAAGTGTACTGTTCAAAACCGAAAAATATGTATTTTCTTTACTTCAAACGTCCATCGACATGCCACCCGGGAGGGTTACGTTAAGAATAGATATGACGCAATGAATGCGCTTACGTATAAGAATTAGCATTGTGACGTAATAATTTGCGTCATCGTGAAAATACGGCAAGTGGAAAGCCCTGTGACGCGTCTTATGTTTTCTTTATAAAATCAACGTCAAGTATGAAATACATCATTTTAGATAAAACAACCACAAAATCATCAAGTGGTAAATCGAACTTTGTTGATTTATTGAAATATCCAATATAGTTTTTTTTTCGAAGAGTGGGAGTATGTTTGGTAACGGGTCAAATCGTATGCAACCCTATTCGTAGACAAAATTACCGACTGGTAGATTAAAAACAGTCAACTCGTAGGCCAAAATGGGTTCGGGTTCCCCTCATTTTCAAAACTTTATTATGGTACAGTACACTATGATGCGAGATTTGATTATTGTTATGCTTTAAAACCGAATAACACAAAACAAAATAAACCATATCTTTATCAAAATATTTTTGTTTCAGAAATTTGAGCTGATATGCTAAGATCATCAAAGATCAATCATGAAAAAATTCTGGGAAAAAGAAAAAGCTCCTGGTAAGTAACAATGTATTTTAACAAATAATGAATAAAGTAACATGTAGGTATCGATGCAAAGTAAATGGGTACTCATTTTAGTTTATTACATGACCACACTTATAATTTGCTGAGAGCGATGTAATGGTCGTCAGTTTATAATCATCAGGACCAAATATGATCTACCGCTAATCACTTTAGTTTACACTATAACTCTGCTGAGCTGGAACCCTGTTTCTATGATTTTTTTACTAACTTAGCACTGGTTAGTCCTAAGTCAGTTCAAAATCAACGCAAGCGGCGTTCAATGAAATCAACTATCTCGCCTTATCAATCTATTATAACAATAAACCTCTAGTTATTTTAATTCAAAAACTCAGCTACGCGTTAAAAGTTATTATAACTGAATTGTATATTCATTGAAAGCTTTGAGAGGAACTTGATACTCATGAAAACGCTTTCCTTTAATGCACTATGGTATATTTGAATTGATAAAACTCGATAATACTACAATGGTCATCAGGTATAGAAATACAAGTTGCTTGTATGTAAACAATCCAACACGGCCGATATCTTGGCTATCCCTCATTAGATTGAATTTCCCGTTTACAGAATTAAACCAGATAAATACCATAAACAAATGTGCGACTGTACTTTTCCTCCGCTCATATAATACTTTCTATGTGGTGCGTCACGCTCCTTTGGGAAATTTCCCTACAAAGTATGAATAATAATTGCTTGGTTATGATTTTGTCACATTTTAAACAAATAGCGTTGTATGTATACATTAATCAGATGCCATGGTAACCAAACATATTATGATATGACTTTCGAGTTATAGTTACATTTTATTTTAAATCAAATCGAATCATATTGGTAAATGGTGTATCGAGGACCACATTTTTTTCAAATGGGAAACGGAAATGTTATTGCAATTATTAATTCTTCTGGCGGTATGCATTATTTCGAATAGATTATTTGGATGGATGTAAATATATTTAAATTTGAGCATTCTGGTAAATATGAATGATAGAGCTAAATGTCTTCTTAAACAATGCGATATTTTTCATATAATAAACAAATTAGAACGGTAAATGGTGCTACTTATTTGCAGAGGCAAATGATTTATTTTGGATAACGTTAGTTCTTTTTTACTGTTTCTAAAAAGTAATTGGTAGATACTGATAACCATAAAGCACTTGTTGCAAAAGATAAGAGGCCTTGGTGTGTTTTCAGTGTTTCGTAAACGTGGCTATCTGACAATGGTAAGGTACATAAGGAGTGATAAACCAAGCAAAGATAATCATTATATCGACCGCTTCACATCTTACATATACAGGGCCTGAAGTAACAGCTTCAGTTAACTGCATTTCACTTGTTAAATGCGCGAAGGGAAATGAATCCCTCCATAATTTTCGCACATATGATATATTGAAGATTATGCTTAACTATTGAGCTATTCAACAACTCGCATTACTATTTAACTATTGAACTTTATCAGTTTAAATGTTCCATCAGTTTGTTAGGAAAAATGCTAATTATCATTATATATGTTTTTAAACTCAAGAGAAAAAGATGTCTCTTGAAATGTCTATCCCTGCAGATGTAAGGGCAGATGCATAGGAATTGTTTGAGGATTGATTTTCGAATCGAATTTTTTTATAGGGACAAAAGCTAAGTGGATTAAAAGCGGCATACAGTGAAATGTGAAATCGAAATTCTTGGTCGATAATATGTCTGTAGCGCATCGATTCGGGACTGTTCTTCCTTCATATTTATTTACTATTATCCTTGGATGATATTACGCTTTGGCTTGATTGTTTCATTTCTGTTTATTCGAATGTAGTCTTAGATGGTCGAATCAATCGGTCACCTAAACAAAAATACAAAATGTCTTATAAAAATATTTTCACATACTGCGTTCAAACATATCCTTCTGGATGGAACAATTTCATATTCACGTTTGTCTAGGTTTTTTAATTTGATAGCATATGCCACAGAATTTTGCATAACACGTACGGATAATGTGAATGTTAAGGATAATTTTAATAAACTAACGTTGTTCTTCAATGCATATGATTGAATAAATTGATTAGTAAAGGATAAACTGCATATTTTAAACTTTAATATATTTAATAAAAAATGGCTAGAAAAAAGAAAGAACCAGGTAAGACTAACTTATTTTAGATAACCGGGGTAATACAATAAAGACTGTGACATTTAAAAAAACCTTGTTAAAATAAAGTCGTGTAGTTCAACATTCTGTAAGCAATAAGATTTCACCAGGTCCTTTCACACATCCATCGAAATATCATTAAATTTGATCGTTTTCGTGATTTTTTACTCTAGAACAAATATATTTGGAACAAAAAGATTATTCGGCATTAGAATAATACAACTACTCCATAACTATAAAACATGTTGTGCTTTTATTTTGGTGCAAGATAAATAATTAAGGTCTATCCTCGGTCATCGTATATTTAATCTGCATCAGTCTCCTCAAAAGAGGGCCCAGATAAACTTATGGTAACGTGAAATATATATGAACTATCAACGATATGATCAATAAAGGACATAAATGCGAATGGTTCATTCAGTAGAACAACAATACACTTTCTTAAAACTGGGAGCGCTGCAATTATTATAGCTTATTCTTGAAATGAATGCAGGAACATAACTGAAATGGAGCGTCTGTAATATCTTGCTAGGTCAACTTTATTGACTGCTTTTTCATGGGATTGACAAATATGAAGCATTACGAATATACATGTCACGATGTAACTTGTAATTTTAAAATGGAATGAAACCAATCTATATATGACTATAATTTGTGACCTGAAATTAAAAAAAAAAAGATATATGTAAAATAACAACATGTATTCCATTATATTTACGGTTTATATTGTAAAGTTGTGAATTGTAGCGTATCTCACTTGCAAATAACAATTGGGGGTCATAATTGCACAGTTACCTTATTTGCGATACCTCAGCAAATCCTGTCAATGTATTAGAATGTAATGCAAATATAGTTGCAAGCAAGCATATAATTATGAAACACTTGTCTATATTTTCTCGTTATACCCTTCTTGTAGAACGCTAAATTAACAACAAAAATGTAATAGAATAAAGCAAAAATTGCAGGGTATCGACACATCGTGGTATTGTGGTAGTTGAAAGCCGCTTGGGATTATTCTTGTTGTTGTTTTTTTTGGGTGGGGTTGGGGGTTTAAACGCCGATTTTCACGTATTTCCTCGTTTTCATCACGTTTTTCGGTCAGAGGGAGCTGAAACACTGAAAATTGCAAGCAAGTATATGATAATAAAAAACCGTGTCTAAATTGTCTCGTTTGACCCTTTATGCAGCCCGCGAGCTTTGCAACAAAAAATGAAATAGAATAAAGCAAAAATTATAGGAATTTGCCGCATCTCGGCAGTGGCTTGCCGCTTGGGATTATTCTTGTGCCAAGCCGCCTTAACCTTGTTCCCAATCTCTGTAACTGCCACTATCCAATGTTGCTTATTGATGAAAATGAAAATAGCGTGACTGGAATAAGTTATGAGTTATCTCACAGTGTTCAGTAAAACGCTTCCTTTAAAACGAATTTGTCTTGATATAAAATGCTTAGGCTGAAATCGAATTTTCATGCGGCGCTTCATATGCCTATTTTAGAAGGTTCGATGAAAAAACACTAAAGTCTTAAAAGAGAATTGCATTTTCAAGCGCTTATTATGCGTGTTTGAAAATACATTGGTGAAAAGATGCCTGACGATGATATATTTATTCGTAAAATGCAGATCAGTTCTAACATATTGAATTAAGTTCCTGCCGAGCTAGGAACTATTAAAAAACTGAAGCGGTGCTTCTTAACAAAGAGAAGAAACAAAAACTACGGTCGCGTTCGGCGACGTCATCTCAAACGATCCTACCGTCAGATAAACGTTATACATAAGTTAAAGAAATAAATTGCATCTCATTTGAACAAACTAAATCATTATGACAGTATTACCGATTTACTCCTTGTAAGCTGAAGCTCCTGGTAATAAAACGTTACGCTTGATTAAGCAAAATGCACCTATATTTTCCGGATGCGATAATGCCTGTGTATAAACACACTTCAATAACAAATTGCTTCATCCATATACAGCAGAGAAGAAAAACAGACCAGAAAGTAGGGCATTGATACTCCATAAAAAACCGTCTGCAATGAGTTGTTTACTATGTCGATTACGAGGTCCGATTACGATGAATTTGCTTTTGCACCTTTTCCGCAACCGCGAGCTACCGCCAAGGCTGTCCTTCGCTATCACCCAAATCCAAGTAACACGTCACTGAATACTCTAAGGCCGATTTCAATCGAGCGATTTATGTAACCGCAGCCTAAAGGCTCGACGCATGTTCTAGCCTTTTCCCTAACAAACCCTGTCTTCCATGTGAAATCTAAAGTATTCCTTACATAAAAGCAAGGAGCTTTTAGGAAGCAGTTTTAGTTTCCATAAAAAATCACTGAAAACATGTTTTTGTTGGGGGGAATAAAGCTAGAAAAAGCTTCCAATTTGGCTAGGCCCTAATACGTTTGGCCTCAAGGTCAATCAGTAGCGAGGTCACGTTCCCGCTTAAAGAGCAATGACTTCAGTTTTTGAGAGCAATCCTCCAAGACCATGATCGCCACTGCCATTGAATTAATAAGATCAGCATTCAGCACCTTCTTTTTGTATTTCCAAATTTCACCTATATTCGGCATATTCGGGCATGCTTAATTAAGTTATACGTTTAAAATATTTCGACAAACTTTAACTCATAAACTCGCTCATTGGGACAATGAGTATAGGAAATGATTAAAAGTTATAACAATGTGAATATTGATATATTTTTTTGGTTTTGAAACGCACGTTTCATTTTGGCCCGAACTCATTGATGGAAACTGATGTGTGTGGCATACAGAGAAAACGTTTGATTTCCCAAAATATCAGTTGGTGCTGCTGACGGCCCCTGACGCTAAGTTGGCAGTTATGAAAGTAAATGTGGGTGATGTGGTCTGAATAGTCAGAGGAGTTTCTGGAGTATTTGCCCTTTGCAAACACTAGAGTATGAGGGATGCTAAACAACCGGGAGAACGATGTTAAACTTCAACGGGAGTTATGCCTTATTGCTGTAAATGAAATTACATTTAATTTCGTACAAAACCCATGGATTCAATTAAAGTTTTGGTTATTTTTGCTTGGATTTCCTTTAGGGCTGTGTCGGGTACCTCGGGTACCCGACTACCCGACAATCGCATCGGGTACCCGAACTGAAAATTTGGGTTCGGGTACCCGAAATGTTGCATTATGGGAAAAAATGAAAGATTATTTAACTTATAAAATGTTATTTATAAAGCAGATTTAAATGTTTCAGTCATCAAAAGCATTTAAAATAAGTTATTTGTGAGATTTTGTCAGTTAAATAAGACTAAACAAGATATTTTAGTTAATTTTTTTTTCGGTTACAAAATTACGGCATATCCTGTAGAGATAACTGAGGGGGGACGCTAAATAAACCATGTTTTTGAAAACTTCGGGTCGGGTATCGGGTCGGGTCGGGTATTGACTTCGGGTGTTCGGGTAGCAAAATACCCGACCCGACACAGCCCTAATTTCCTTTACTTCAGATGCCTTATAATTAACATGATGAGCTTTCTTATGTATGAAAATAAGGGCAACTCATATGTTAAATATTCATAACATGCCCTGAGCGACGTTCAACACAAGGTAAAATTGTCATCCACATGTCTTCTTTGTTGTGACATATGAAGAATATTTTCAGGCGTGTCTTCGAGCGAATTTCTTTCTTTTCATATATTTTTGCAATCTATTTCACGAGTTTTATGCAATTTTCATAGTCTCTGTAATGATTGCTCTCGGGTAAGTTCTCTCATAAGCAAGGTTGACTTTGTGGACTTACAGCATGCAGCCACGACATCATATGTATGTGGAATATGTTCCAAAAGATGTTCCGAAATACAAATGTTACGCCCGTATGTTATTTGAGATGACACTTGCGTCTTCACGTTCGTCGCCTTTGACTATGGTAAATCCTGTAAATTCTAACATATCATGACGCAGATTTACATGATATCCACATGAACATGAATAATACAATCTCCCATTGCAATAATAAATGCTCCCGTAGCTTTATGAACAGCAGAAGTCAGTAAAAGATCAAGGATTCTCTTTTTATGAATTATGCCCCGATGGCAGTGACTATTCTTGCGTAGTAATTCAGTTGTGGCATTCATTGCGTGATGCGACTTAGGTTTATTGTTTCTCATTTACCCACAGTTGCTGGCGATAGTTATGCGTATTTCTGTCATCTGGAACATTTATTTACTGCAAATGTATCAGGTTTATTAGGTTTTATTATTTAATCAACTTTTTTTTTGCTTGAATGAACATTGTTTTCAATTTTTAGTGTAGTGATGACCACTTTTTTTTAACTCGAGACAATCTTTGCAAATTAATTTGGCAAGGAAAAATTGACAACTATTATATGTGACCTGTTTATTTCATGTTTATCCTGAGAGAATCCGTATAACATCATAAGGATTAGTTGCATTTGTGCACGTCATCCTTAGTATGGCAGCAACTAGCCATCCCTGAGAAATCTACGACATGGACATGGCATGAGTGGTTATGGTTTTAGTGAGAAGTATTCACAGCAAATCACCTTATTACTCAATGCTCGAGTTACAGTGTGGTTGTATTGTGTAATGACAATGCCTCGTTTCGCTAAGGAATCTTCTTAGTTAAAGCCATTTGGCGGGCTCCTTTTTCATAAAATGCAAACCATTGTAACCATGCTGACAAAGAAAATTTGGGTTGGTAGCCAACATTTGGGTTGGTCAGGTTTGCGTAGCATCTGTAATAACGGGCTCGTAACAACAAGGAGATTACGAATGCTCATTTGTATCAGTAAAGGTTTGTAAAGCAAGTAAGCAACCCAGATTTTGACCAGCCATTGGGTCATTCGTTGCTATGTTTCTTTAGCTGCAATGTTTCAGTGCTCTATTTCTAGGACACACGATGCTGTTCTTCCTCTTAATGACGTCACCAATGGATAAGCTAGCCTATGGCCAGCAAGCCTTGTGTTTTCTGTCGCCTAGGCCCCTTTCTCGTTATGTTATATTAGCTATTTTACGACATCAAGTGCAAATGCAGTATTCATGTACTCAAAAATCATCCCCTTTCCCAAACCCCTATAATCAACCTTCTTATTCGTGTACTAAACATTTGATAAACGTTAGCCCTTAGGTTCCAGTTATAACTACATGACTAGTGATTCTATTTCATGATTACTGAAAATATAAATTAAACTTCAACTTGTAAAAGTTCTCCTTTCTTTCATTTTCATTGTACTTTTCTGTTGTAGAAACGCGGAGAAGAATTACAGCAAACGAACCTGAAATCAACGCAAGCTACAAATATGCAGTAAGTTGTTGTGACATGAACAGTCATATACACAGATTTATCAATATATATATAAATATTTATCTAATAAATGTGAAATAGTCTAGAAAGAAAATTTGACTACCTTATTTTCAAAATGGAGCACTGTCAAAAAGAGTATTTTATTAAAAGTGCATTATTTATAGTATATGTACAACTGTGACATTCAACCTATACATCAATCAAGTCACACCTATTTTTCTTTCCTTACAGTACAACTATATTTCCACGTCCAAATATAACCTTATCACGTTTCTGCCGAAGAACCTGTTCGAGCAGTTCCGTCGACTCGCCAACGCCTACTTCCTGGCACTCCTTATCCTGCAGGTGCGTTGAACATGGGCGATAAAGGGGGCGATATTGGTCGGATTGTTTTGTGGGCGATAATTTGTAAGAAAGGGGGTGAGGTTGGTTTGGCGAGAGTAATTAATGACGATTTTGTAGAAGTTTTGGTAGGGATATGAGAGGGGTCGGGGTGTATTAAGCAAGGTTTTCTATAGTTTTCACTTTCATATTTGCTAAAAATGTAATTCATTTTCATCCTAATGTTCTAATGTTAAGATATCAAACTTGATATGGACAAAATAATAATCTCTGATTGAACTTAAACATTATCGTTAGAAACATACATATGTACATAATTTCAAAAATATCTCTTTGAATATTGAGGTTGATTTACTTTGTTTATGTCCATAACTGTGATTGCAATATTTGTCTGTATGTATGTTTAGTTTCTCTTACAGGTTCACCAGTTTGATATCGAAGGAATAGACACAGGACACTTTTGAGTTGATCCCTTTGAATGTATAAAGGGAGCGCAATTTTATGTAGGGTCTGATTGCATGTTTACCGAAAGCAAAACACAATTGTATTTACTAATCATTGGACATCTTAATAGCGTCTCATAAATTACGTTAATCGCCTGGATCCCTTAAAAAAATGATTAAAAAAAAAAACCATCAGTATTCAAACAGTAGCTCCTGGATTAGAACACGGTTTAGGTCTTAACGGACACCGACCTGTGAAGCAATTTTACCCGATGACCTGCCTCGATCGAAACTAAACAACAACAACCACGTAAAGACAGTTGAATGGTAAACTAATACATTTTTACTGCTAATCAATGTCCAAACGACTTGAAGAGCAGAAATTGTCGCAAACCGTACTTGGAATGTACAATTGACGACCGCGTAGACGATAAGCATTGATTGTGATTCCTTATGTTTTGCCTTGCTTCATTTGAGTATATGAAGAGTGGATTCGATTCAGTTTAAATGGAAGTCCACCCAAGCTGACAATGTCTGATATGATTCAGAGAGAATCGAGACCCTAGTTCGTCACCAGAAAAACTCATTTGTTTTTTTTTTGGGAAAGTGTAGGGCTTTGGTGAAGTTATCTCCCTGTAAACATATAGGGCGCTGTGCAATGTGCATGAATTTTACATTGCCCGGTTTTACAAAACCGGTGCATTCAATTATAACTAGTGTTTGCCCGGTTTTACAAAACCGGTACATTAGATTATAACTACCGAGTAAAAGAATATCAAAATGCGTTGCCCAAACGATCATGTACTATGTTATATAGTATTGTTACTTCAGCGCAACAAAAAAATAAAGGCATCAAATTAAGGTTAAAAACCATTATTGAAAAAAGTCTTTGCATTTATATCTAGGCTACATTTGTATATGCCTACTCATACTTAAGATATAAAGATGTCGATTTTTGCCGCCTGTTAACCAAAACTTGATGTCACAAACCAACTAAAGGCCATATGTTCCTAAACCACATACCACCCACCCATATTATGTTGTCCCAAAAAAAAACCGATGAGCCCACGAACTAACGATGGAGTAAAGTATTAGCCCATGACAAATAACAGATTGTTTAGAAAGATATCATTTTAGATGCGAATAAATGTAATATACAGAGACATTCATCATGTCCCTATTGCAATGTCAATCCTTTCTACCGTATTTTTTTCAATCCAACTGAAAAAAAAACTGATTGACACACTTTATTTGTTATTTCTTACATAGAGCCGTACACATAGTAAAAAAATGAGTCAAATAATTGCCCATGGACAATTGATAGGCCTATATGAAAAAATAATGGACCGGTTATTATCAACATTTTTGTTCTTCTTTTCTAGGGCAAATTTACATAGATGTCACAACGTTTGTCAAGCATTTGACGAGATGTAATGAAGTAATTTTGACGCCTACATTTACACATCTATAAAAAGATAGCTTAATTTGGGCCAGTATAGTTTTTATTCACCATTTACACACGATTTTGATACAAAAAGCCAACCATAAAAAAATAATTGGTTCAATTAAGGAACACCTTTCCATCTGTTTAATTATGATGAAAAATACCCGGCGAGTTTACTCGGTTATATCCAGTGATGGAATATAACCGCAATATGCTGGCTTACTCACTATAGACAGTTTAACTCATCTTTATGGTGTTGCAAAAGCTTGGCTCCTCTTCCTTTGAAGAATACATCGTGATCTATATATTAAAACATGTAAACCTCTTCAGCCGATTACTCATTGATTTGTATAGAAACATATGTGATGCAATCGACATTGGTCTTGGTTCTCATCTCTATTAATAAATCTTACAAAATATCGATGCAGCTATGGTTTTGTACCGATCGGCTTTAATACTCTTGCCAACGCACCTACAGTGTTTAGCGATTGATGGCTGTCAGAACACTGGATGAATGAATTATGGAAGGAAGAATGAATTATGGAGTAGACTAATGCCTTACATTGAGGACATTCTTTTATGATAAAACCTACACATGTTAAGTCAATATCATTTTTATCGTGGCTGCTCCCATTTGTAAATCATTCACAGTTGATTTTAATTTTCAAGGTTCAAAAATGAAGGTTTCACTCATTATAGATGCAACTGTGCCCTTTTAAAGAATAAACCGGCAATTCTATTTCTATTTAGAATAATAAATATCTCAGGAATTTACCGCTAATTAACGTTGACAAAACATTCATTGTGCTCGCGACACCCTGCGAATACAGAGTGAATCCTAACAAATTCTCACAATTTCCGGAACAGACAAAACGACTTATTATCTACGAGACTAAAGTGTTGATGCCTCCCTTCCATCAAATTGCGCTCCCTTTGTATTTAACTCATA
>LQRL01116942.1:1866-17528 GCA_001703475.1 Hydroides elegans
ATATGTCAAGGTTAACGGCTGATACCATGATACTTTTTTACTACATAAAATATGATTATAGGAATCGAGAAAAAAATATATTGTTGTTTTTTGTGGCTATGTATCATATATTTTTTTTAATTTAAACTGTCAATTTTGTGATTGAATTTAAAGATAAAATGTCCCTATGTATCTTATTATATTTGTTTTATGTCATCAAACCATTCAAATACCGATCCGGAAAGCTAAACATGTCTAATTGTGGGAAAATGCCGTGATACGCCTTAAAATCATGAAATTATTGAAAATTGTCAATTCTCGATCGAAAAAAATCTGACTCGATAGGAAATTTTGGACATCAGATTCGTAATCAATGACCCAAAATAAGCTTAAAACACATGATCTTTCCCCAGTCACTTTTGGACTGTTGACTAGTGTTATGGCGTTTCCTGTCATCCTCTATATATTTAACCATATATTAAACCCATAACAAATCTTAGCTACCACAGAGTATGGCCTTGTGTTAAGCGTATCTGATTCATTTTTCATTTTCTAGGCCCTCGTGTTGAACGACAAGAACTCCGTGAACTACATCACCTATAACGGAAAAGGTCGCGGTGTTGACGTAGAAGAAGATGAAGATCTTTGTTATGAATACGACTATTAGCCAAAATATATAAAAAAAAAAACGTTTGATCAAATCAAGTTATTATAAATGTATTGTACACATAGTTCGTATACTAAATGAATGTGACAACTAGCAAAAAATGAAAATAAAACGTTTAATCGAATATATTAATAAGAAATATGTATATATATACAGTTTGTACTCTAGATGAATTCGACTACTAGCCAATAAAAAGCGTACATGAATATATATAACTCGTATATTTTATGAATACGACTTCTTGTCAAAATAATTCAAAATACTAGAATCTAAGTTTATAACTGATCGAAACGTTATGGATCTTTATCTTATTCCAAGGAATGTTATGAGTAGTCTACTAGATAACAAAGTACGATATTGCGTAAAATTTGTATATGCTTAATAGACGGATGATTATGATTTGATTTTGGGGAAAATATCCTTTGAATTAGGAATACATGTACGAAATATTTGTAATATTATCCAAGAAATTCGATGATCATATTGAGGCCACAGCGCGATGTTATAAGTGAAATAAAACCATACAGTTAAGAGGATGCTTGGTAGACTTCCTATATTAGTTATTGTTGAATCCATGAATCTGTAAATTTTAGGTTTCATGAGTGAGTTTTGTTGTACCTAAACCTGTTCACGAATAATTTTAACAAATATTTTAGTTATGACAATATATCCTTATCTGAAATATGGGCGGGAGAAGAGTAGTTAATATAAGAGAGTATAAAAACACATTTTTGTGTTTACTGTTGATTATTAGAGGGTTTGTTTTCATACTCCTTATATTAACTACTGAAAAGAGATATTGTTTTTAAAGATAAGATAACATTGCTATTGATTTAGTGTTAACAATGCATATTGCATCGCCTTTAATTTAAATTCAAAATGCACTTGTTTTTTAAGCACTTTCTGTTACTTAAAAAACACAATATAACCACCGTTTATACGCTATAATTAAAACCAATAATCGAGTATGTTAGACATAAGTTTGGGAGATTTTAAGTGATTAAAGTTATTGTATTTATTTACAAATGCATATATATTTTTGTTTTGTATAAATATATATATCGTAAGCAGTATCAATAAGGTTGAATGTTGCTGATTATACGTTTGAATATGTGTATATAAATTTGTATAAGTTAAACGATATATAATACTGAATTGTAATTATGTTGCTAGTTGAATTGTTATTGTGATACATAAGCAATCAAAATATAATCATATGAGTGCAGTATGTATTTTGTGTTCATTGTTGACTGTTGTGTACCACTACATATTTGTCGTTATAATAAAGAAATGCATTAAATGAATTGCCTCTTTTGCGTTAAATCCGTTCATTTTGTCCAAAATAACATTGTCTAACATCCATAGTCCACCAACAAAAAAAGTTTAACAAATAAACACTTTACTCTAAATAAACACAAGCTATATATGGCATATAAACATTCAATAAAACATAATAATTTGCTAAATAATAAGTTTGTTCGTCAACCAACAAAACTTAAGATATATTATAAAATGTCCATATCAAATATTGATTTATAAACAACAGACAACAAATCATTGAATACAAATGTAAATGAGTAATGCAGTCGTGCATGGTCCCGATCAATTATGAGCATAAATTATTTACACAGATCGTGGCATAATAAGTCCTAAATCCCGTTCGGAAAAACCGCATAGCAAAGTCAAACTTTTATAAAAATGTTGTTTACATATCAACATTTTCTTGATGGTTCACTTTGCGTAACCTTACTGACCTGTCGGATGACGGCTGTATTATCAAGTTGAATCCAAGAATGTCGCATTGAAGTGTTATCAACGTATTTATAAACCCCATTATCAACATGGCACATTTTTATATATATTTTTCTTTTCAAACTTTGACAAAATATCTACTATGACAAAACAGCTTGAACACAAAATAATTAACTATGATGGCCGTATAAGGGCCTGGCTATACTGGAGGCTTTTTCCAGTTTTCTATAACAAACCGTTTTTTTTTAAATAATTATTTAATGGACTTTTTAAATAGCATCAACCTTGTGTTTTCGAAGCAAGTTTTTTTAGATTTCTCATAAAGAATACACAGCGGAACACGATTACTTAGGCTGTGGTTGCATAAATCGCTAGCTGATATTTCGGAGGTGGCAAATTTTACAGTTTTGTCCTTGTTTGCGAAATCGCAAGGAACAATTATTCTGTCGTTCCTTGAAATTTCATTTAACAAGGAAAACAGTGAAACCCCCCGAAATCTCAGCTTGCGATGTATGTTACCACAGCCTTAGGGGTAACCAAAATATAAAAAAAAAACTGTCCGTGTAGCCGGGCCTTAAGACGTCCATAGGTTAAGTTGCCACCTGGGGTTTTTCTGAGCGGATTTTTTTTATCACTTTGAGATGATCAGATGTTGAGGGGGTCAGGAGCTATACAAGGGCAAAGACTGATTTGCTGAATTCCCCATCGCCTTATGGCGTATGAATATTATATATACCTCGTCATAGCTTCTTTTGCCCTGTTGAGGGGTTACATAAAAGAAAAGACGTAAGCTTTAGTGTCTGTGAAAAGCTCATTGTAAGAATGGTTGATGATTAGTTTAAACATGACCACCTGATCACGTATTTGTTTTTTCGTATGTTTTTAACAGTTTGGTGTCAAAATATGGTTGCGTGAACGTGATATATAACAAATGTACAAACATATTCATATTTCAGGAATAGTCAACGTTAAAAAGACAAATCGAAAATCTGGTGTTAAATTTAGGATTCAAAGACTATAAGCGGCGAAAATAACCTAAATCAAAGCAGTGTATAACTAATGCACACAACGGATAGATTAGTAGTAGCATTTGATTGTTCACTATATTATAATAAAACAGAATAACGACCAAACAGTAGAATGCTAAGCGTTACATCACAAGCACAAGTAAGGCAACCTACAGGACGATTTGACATGTTTCGAAAATTATTTCGAAGACAAGACAGAAATGTAGACCAGCAGCAGAGTGAGAAGTCACCAAATGGAATAAAACCAAGTGAGTCAAAAATGTTTATTGCCTATTTCCTATATTGCCTATGTCTCATGTATGTTGATTGTTAACTAAATTTGGCTTTGATTTTATGGATATAAATTGACCCAATAAATAAAGCATTGAAATGTTTTGGCAGCTTGAAATTATTGCTTTTAATAAATGTATATGTATTACTTACATATACATGTACATCTTACTTATTTAATTATTTTATCTGAATGTGTTTCGTGTATGTTATTTCATAACCAAATATTAGATACCGTAACATTCAGTAACAACATAATTTTAACTTGGAACAGTATCTCCCGTTAACTCATAAAACAACTTTTTTGACATTAAAACGAAGCCGATTCTGAAAATGCACTAATCGAAACAAAATCTAGTTGGCGTTTAAAATCGAATTCGTGCAACCACCCTCGTTTTGGGTTTTGAACCAGCTACCTTGAGATGAACAGTCGATTGCTTTATTTTAAACTTGTGGATTTGTTTCTCTATAACAAATTGGATAATCACAATGAAGACGAATGATTAAGAATGACTTTAAGGCGCGTTAACTCGAAACAGGCCCGTAAAACGTGTTTTTTATGTTTTTATACCAATTTAATCTAAAGAAAATGCGTATGATTCAAACAAATAACGCACTTTTTTTCTTGAGGTGAAATTGGTATGAAAATATAACAAACAAGCTGTCGACATTTTTTTAGAGATGTTTCGGGCGACGGCGCCTCAATACATACCTTCGAATATCATATTGAGAGCTCCAGGTGTATGTGCAACAGGTCAATTAAAATATCAAATACACTTTCTGGCATTTTCAATTTTTAGATATTAACAAATATGCACCAAGGCCCACCTCTTCTACTTTTGAGAGGGGTCATACGTGTAGCTTAATCATAGGTCAATCACAAACATGGTAATAGTGTGCGTCATACATCCCTCATGCTCATATTCATGTCATGACATTTGTGCTCAATTAGTTTTGCGTCATTAGATTAAAAAATAACAAGTGTTATTGATAACCATTAAATGTAGCACTTGAAAATTCGATTTTCCCATCCTGTATACGCATGCTTAGTACTACTTACCTACTTATCACCTTAATGGAGTTCAATAAATGTCCAAATCAGATAGTATTGGTCTAATTATGTAAAATGGTAATGTTGCATGATACATTTGTTAATACTCGGTTACATCGTTACATAAAATTCATGAATTTGAATAAATTACATGCAACTATTCCGTGCTCCGGATTCCACACACTAAGAAGGGATATTCCAAAACCAAGTTTATTTTAACGCTAAAGTGACAAATAAGGGCAAGCAGCGTATTCATTTCCCACCTAAAAATGGTTTATTCGTTTGGGAAAATAAATACTTTTTAGCTCAAAATATAGTAATGATTAGAATGCACCAAAGAAACGGATGTTAAGAATCTAGTTCAAAATTTATCTAAGGATGGGCGCTCTTTTTCCTACACTTAAAACGGATAAAGATGATTTAGAGCAAAGTGAGTCGGTGTTAAAATTATCTAAACTATAATTAAATATCTCTTATTTTATAGCAATATGTTTGTATATGTAAAGCTAGCAGGCTTCTCAGCGACACATGCAAATAGGTTGATTATCCGGATTTATTAATTACTTGCATCATGATATATAATTTGCAAACTAAGGGGCTGGCCACTTTGAAAGCCTTACGCAGCTTCAGTGACTTATCAAAGGTGTTTAATGTATTACTGTCAATATATATAAAAAGCAACTACTTATTGCGACATAAAGCAGGTGGAGTTTAAAATACATGTTGCGTCAGTTAGGTTCCATTAAGGCATACAATTAAAAATACGACCCCTTAGCCAAAAATTTGCTTCGCCAAGTTTCCAAAGTGATGGAGTTTCTCGAAAATTCAATGTTTCAGATACAGAGCTGGATCTATTGGATATCCACATGAAACGACACAAGCCAGAATCACTTGAAAAACTATGTCAAATAACCAAGTTCAGCAGGAATGAGATTCGATCACTCTATCGTGGTTTTAAACAGGTAAACATGTTCATGGGTTATATTGTGAACCAATTAGCTATTTTTGTCAAGCAAAATTATGTATATATATATATATATAAAAGTTTACATATCAATTTTGATTAAGGGCTTGGATACATTTGCACCTTTAAATGCAGCCTATTTCATGCATCCCTCAAAATGGAAATCTCAACAATAATAGTTGCGTATTCCTATAAAGAACAAATTAAAAGTCACGAAGCTGCTTTTTAAAACGCAAATCTAACCATGTCCTGGTGCATTTCACTTGATTCTTCATAATTATAATTAGATGTATAACCAATAATATATACACAAATGTTGCGCTTCGTATTTCTAAGTATATTTATTTGGTAATCTTGTGATTACAGCAATGCCCTACTGGTATAGTAGACGAGGATACATTTCAGGATATATTTGCTCAATTCTTTCCTCACGGAGGTTAGTTGCTCATAACTTGTGTTATATCATTATTTATCTAAATAGCTAATTGTTTAAATTTGGAGATTGTCTAATGACTGGTAATATGGGAAGAGATAATAGGACACTTATTATCTCTTAGCGATCGAAAAGGAAATGCAATTCAAAGTATTCATCGTAAAGATAATTTTACTATTATGTTTACATGTGTACTCAGACATTTTTGTATATTTTTAATATAACGATTTGGTATTTGTGCAGATTCAAGTTCATACGCTCATCATGTGTTTAGGACGTTCGACAAGGATAAAAATGGAATTGTAAACTTTGAGGTAAGACCATTATTTTACCAGTGTAATTAAAATAATGCATTCGCAATCAAAATTTTACTGAAATATAATAAAAATTCTTAAAAGAGAGGCACTCAACGATTTAATTTTTCTTTAAAAGTTCAAAATTTTATTCTGAAGTTGTAAGCAAGAAACCCAGAAAAGCTCCTGCTAGCAAATCTACCATCTCCTACCAGAATAAAGATTTTAAGAAATCAAATGAGTATAAGGTTATTCTCTCACATATTCGTTTACAGGGACTAAATTTAGATACTTCTGCATTAGTTGGCATATTCACTAACACACTCATAGAGTAAAATAATCGTTTCGAAAAAAATCTTTGTTCTGTTCTGAAAAAGTTGCAAGCAAGAAAGAGCTGCTACAAGAAAAAAAAAACATTTACCCGAATAGATCGTTGAGTGCCCTCGTTAAAATAATGGAAAACAATATCGTCATCTAGGCATTCCATATTAAATAAGCTCATTTTCCCATAGTTTTAGGGAATGAGTTCATTATTACAGTGACCTTGTGTATGAGAACGCATTCAAAGCCATGCAATAAAATTATATTATGGATATGGTTGATAATGCCCAATTTTAGTTAGATATAATCTTATATATTTGTTACATGTATATTCATATAACGTAATACATGTAGGTTAGGATATCTCATGGGAGCCTGCCTTAATATATTCCTCATTTCTCCATACAGGAGTGTGCAGTTGGACTTTCAATACTATTACATGGCTCAATTACAGAGAAACTCCACTGGGCCTTTAGACTCTATGACGCAGATAATAATGGAGAAATAAGTAAAAGTGAAATGCTTGATATTATGAAAGCAATATATGAGCTGATGGGTCGTTTCAGCGAACCAATTGTCGATGATAACACGGCTAAAAGACACGCGGAAATGGTCTTTCAGGTAAGGTTTAATGATGAATATTTCTTAATCTGATTTTCTTTCCTCGCACAATACTGCGGTAGGGCACAGAATTAACAAATTTGCTAATGAACAAACCACAATCCTATTTCTAAGTTGGTCGTTTTAATGGTTTAATTGATAACATAAACACATCTTTTAGACTATATAATACGCTAAACCATAAAGCCAAATCCAGATATGTTGATCAAAGGAAGTTTAAGGTAAACGAAATAGGCAAAAATTTCTGAAATTTAGATACGAAAGAGAATGAAGGTTGCAGCTTTATTAAAATAATCTGCTGCCCTAGTTTATACGATTTCGTCAAATGGCGTTTATATTTAACGTACATAATTCTTCTGAAAGTCTGACCACATGTTGTACACAGGTATTGCTTTAGTTTAAAACATAGAATACCCTCAGGTTTATATACATGTATTACTGGTAGTTGTTATTATACTTGTTTTTAATGTTAACAGTCAATGGACAAAAATGCGGATGGAGTTATATCTGAAGATGAGTTTTATGAATCATGTAAACAAGTGAGTAAATACTTATAAAATATACTTTACAGTATCATATTCATAGTGAAGTTAAAAAAGGAATTATTTTGATACTTATCGTTTACATTAAAACAACGAAATCACATTTATCATTATTTTTCCTTTAATCAACCTATGTAGCAAAAGAAGAAAAACAACAATTACGAAATTGATTTATGTGCATATATTTATTTGCTGAATTATGTATTGCAGGAGGAATCCGTTCTTTCATCGATCATGGTGCTGGACACAGTTCTGTCGTAAATTGCAAATTATCACAAAGTCATATATTTGTCAAACTTTTGAATTTGTTTTAAAAGTGTGATATGGATTCAATTCGTCTCATATGAACCAATCAACAGGAGACCAAAAGGATGTCACGTGAAAAAAAGCTCCTTTTTTGCTCAATAGTAGCCGTAGCCAGACATATTCTATACGGCACACTATTTGGATAAATGGACGTCTTGTTTCTTCTTTACATAGAATTCAGCCTATAATAGCTCGAAACTGTGTGAACACTTTTTAAAGCTCGAATTTTGCATGAACACATGTTAAGGAAATTATTATGAAATTTTCTGGATTTGGTTTTGCGTGAACGCGCCTTAAGACCACGGTTACATTTAAGCTAGATTTTTTTTTCGCGAAAGGATTATAGTCAACGTATTGTCCTGAGAACGTGTTTGAACATTATTATTTCCTTTATTTTCTTTGCAATGTTCTGCAGCATATACATCTTCTAAAACGCGGGCTTTTTGTCAATTTTCGTACTAATCATTAAATAATAAGCATATTAGAAATAATAAAAATGATTTTTAGGATTTTTCTTGATTTGTGCAGCAAAATCAAAGAATAGAAATTTCATGAAAATTCGTCAGTGTTTATAGGAGTATATTAGCTTGAATCTCCATTCTTGGTTATTTTGCCCGATCTTGGTTTCTATAATTATGGATGAAAATGAAAAGTTGATTAATTCAAAAATGTCATTTTTCTCCCATTCGTCTGTGTTTAAGACGCCATATCTTGTTTAGTTTCACTTGTTATATGGTCATATTTTCGTTTTTTTTTATGCATTAGAGGATATGTAATTCGAAATATAAATAAAATTGTGAATTTCAATATATGTTATTGTTTAATTACCCTTTTAAAAATATATGTAACTAAATAAACGAAATCTGCCAACCGTCTCCCGAAACGGAGACGCCCGTCTCCCGAAACGGAGACGTCTCCGTTTCGGGAGACATCTCCGTTTCGGGAGACATCTCCGTTTCGGGAGACGTCCTCGACCTGCATATGGGGTGCATAAGAATAAGTTATACACATAATATATATATGAACACTTCTCTATTATTTCCCGTTTTTTTTATTTGAACCCTAGCTCATGGAGTAATTTAGATAGCATGAATCTAGATATTTCGATATCATGTTTTTTTAAACTACATTTCATTTTTTTCTATGTCAACGTTTCGTTTCGTTAAAAAAAAACTATATACTGTTCTTTTTATGACGTCTTTCTCAAATTCATCAAACTTAAATCGCCTCGTTGTTTTCGTGTCTGGCTTTTATTCATTGTCCTTGTCTTTGTTCTTAATTATTCTCCTGAGCGCACTATCTGAAATACCGATACTATCTATTGTCATTTTGAAGAATCGGTGACTCGAAAACCTAGGCCCTGACTCATTCTCTTTTTCTTAATAATTAAACGCTTGGAAGTTGTTTCCTTTTTCTCTTTCGATAAAACAATATATTTAGTTGCCATGTTTACGTATGTGTATAAAAAGTTGATATACAATGTATTCATATACTAGTTAAATTATAAACTTGTCGTGCTCCTGCATGTGCATATACATGTAAATAAGGTACTGTGAGCTGACCATATATGAATTCTAGTATATAGGTGTTTGTCTAGCATTGGGATGAGAGTTTACCAATCAAGCATGCCTCTGCATGTAAATAAAAAGAGTGCATTCTACTGGTAGATGACCATGTCTTGATTCTTGTCTAGGCCCACGTTATTAATAGAACTCTATTCTATTTTGGTTAGAAAATGCGACACATTGTTCATTGTTCTGATTAATCTATTGAAAATCAGTTGCACCCGATTTTTTGGAATAAAAAAGGCTAACTTTTTTTTCGAATTCTAGTTTTCAACAATCATTATAAGAAAAAATACAAAAATATGAAATATTATTTGATTGAAAATTGCCGGGTCTATTGCTGGATCTATTGCAAAGGAAGTTCCGAAATTATTTCAAACAGACTTTTTTTTTTTTTTTAATGTATGTTAATCATTTGTTAGAGACAATAATACGTATAAGTTTTTTATCGCAACGTTTTTTTACAGGAACCTTTTGGGGTTATTTTGACCGGATACCCATTTACCAACTTGTTTATGCATTGTTTTGAATATGAGTGGTTTGGAAATATAAACACTATACATGTGTTTAGTTTAGATACAACATTTATATAAACAACATGATTACATTACTTCTGCTCTAAATTACTACATGAGTATGCATGCATGTAATTGTTTCTCAATTTTCCTGTCATTATATTTCATGAAGGGACCTGCATTACGGAATCGTAAATATCATGTTAGAGGCAGCTTACAAATTGAAAAAAAAAAACAATATTGAGTGTTGCAAAACGATGTTAGATAAAGATGAGTTTACTTAATGTTGTAAGATCTAATATTTTAACAGGTTAATAATCACAGCGTTACACTTAAATAAGGAAACAATTGTAAAATCATTAAACTTTATCCAAAATGGAAATCAATGTCAATTTCCTACTTGGTTCATGGATAACGCTTTTCTGTGCCATTACTTGTAAGTGATACATTCGTTATAAACTTTTACCTTTATGTCAGTCATTATATTGTAGAC
This sequence comes from Hydroides elegans, assembly GCA_001703475.1. Classification (NCBI taxonomy): domain Eukaryota; kingdom Metazoa; phylum Annelida; class Polychaeta; order Sabellida; family Serpulidae; genus Hydroides; species Hydroides elegans. The sequence goes on from LQRL01116942.1 coordinate 12,667, forward strand.
AACATACACTTGTCTCATTTTTGCTCTTTCTTTGTTTTGTTCGAACATAGATATCATATATGCAAGGAATGTAAAGAATGTCGACTGTTGCTGTGAAATGGTTAATTGATCCCGATAATTTCTTGTTTAATCGTTAAAAAGGAAAAGTAATATTTTCATATATCTTTAATAGAATAATCATATATATGTATAATGTAATGTGTACAAGAAGCATAAATGTAAGCTTTGTTTTTGAACTGAAGAGTAGAAGAACAATATTTGATGTTACACTGCATACTTTGTAAAATGGAAATAAAGGGGGCTGCCCAGTTATATTTAAAAAATAGGGCATGTCCCGACACTCAAGAAAAAAAAACTCTTATCGGTATTAAAGGGATTTCATGTGGTTTCTAACTGATGTATTCTGAAAGGTTCGAGCAGGCATTTGCGAATTTCTTTGAACTCGCAGCTAAATTAAAAGAAACTATAGTAAAGAGAGCCATAGTATTTTTTGCTGCAATTTCAGAGAATATGTCCGCATAATCATGATTGTTTGGGAGTATGACATTATAAACATAATTAGTAAGGAAACGTTTAAAAAATGTTACATACCCCCGGCGGAAAGGCCCCCATTTTCGTAGCCAAGGCAAGAAGCCTAAGAAGCCATAATGACGCTGGGCCATTGACGTAACTTTAACGTCGCACTTGGTTATTACGTCATTTATGGTTGGAACGTAAGCCGACGCTTTGAGGACCGCATTAAACAACTAACTTAGGTTGGTGATTTTTCGCTGGGAGACTTTCCGCAAGGGAATTGGGAGCTTTCCGCATAGGCAGCCAAAATTGGGGAGGGGGGGAGCTTTCGTCGGGGGTGGGGGATTTGGATTTTGACCGCTTTCCATTCTACACATGTGTTGAGCAAGATTTTTGTATGCAAATCGGACACTAACTTCATTTTACTTATTTAAAGCATGCCGATCACGTAATCACTCTTTCGGAACTATACAAACAAGAACTGACGAAGAACGTCTTTTAGAGGAACTTTTTGATGGATACAACACTGCCGCGCGGCCTGTTATCAATTCATCTAAGACTGTAGAAGTAAAGATGATGTTTTCTCTTTTGTACATCAAAGAACTGGTAAATATCACCGATTGTAAAAGTTCTTTATGAAGGGCATATCACGAGCTGTTCCCCACAAAAGGTGTTTCCCCCAATTTCCAGCTGGCTAGGAATAATCCCCTAATTTTTTAGATGTGTGGTGACTATTAAACTTGAATACCATAGTCTAAAACACTTTTTTAAAAAATATATTATAGGTAATTTGGTTATATACAACATTTCTATGTTCACAAAAGGGGTTCCTTTCGTGTTCAAAGTTTGCTGGAAAAGGAGATTTGAAAGCTACTTTGTCGAACATTTATCTTGGAATCCGACCAAAAACTTCATCAGAAACAGTGTCCAGCCAACATGTTTCCGATAATAAAGTTGCTAGACATAAATATTACAACATTTACTACTAAACCACCTTTATTCTTGAAATTGTTGTTTAAAACAATAGGATTGGAAATGTTATGGCTATTAATGTTCTGTCAAACGTTATAACATTTTGATACCATTTTGCTGGACTATTTTGAAACTCAAATTTATTTATCTTAAGTGGTGAACGAATGTGCCGAAATGTACACCATATGTGTATAAACACGTCACGAAACGTTCACTTAAGTTTATGATCACGGCAAAGTATCAACATTCAAAACGATAAATTAGGTAGAGTTTGCTTAATAATGTTTTCAAGAAGTTGCACATAAAATCAACAGAAAATGCGAAAAAATATCTGAACAATATATAAACAAATATTTGTATATCACCTTAATGTTTGACTAAAAAGTTTCCGGCCATAAAGTCTCAAATAGTGACAGCATGTGCCAAAAAGTCTCCAGCCAAAACGTTTCCGGCCATAAAGATTCCTGATGTAACGATTGTCAAATAAACACCATAGTTCAACAATTTCATTTTTGCGTCTTACCTTAGAATTATTTCTTTGTAATAACAAGAATTTTTTTTCCATGACCCATATTTTAGAAAATTTATTATGAGAAACTTTATGGCCGGAAACATTTTGGCTGGAGACTTTTTGGCACATGGTGTCACGTTTGGTGACTTCATTGTTCGATACGCCGGAAACCTTTTGACCTGAATTCGATAAATCTATATGTAAGCTAAGGAATGCTCTCATTTTCGATGAAAATGAGTTTTCTGTTATGTAGATAAATATAATGATAAGTGCGTACAGTTACAATAAATTGCGTAAAGATGCAATAAAACAAATATAAGAACCAGGAAACACATTTCCGTTCAAGCCGCATGGCTTGTTTATACAGTTGTTTAATTAATGTTTCAGAATTTGAAGGACCAAGTATTAACAACAACCGGATCATGTATTTTAGTAAGTGACGGATAACTATTATGCGTTAACCACAGGCTATTTCGAATAGCTTTATAGTTTGAGTTCTTCATTTCTGTTCATGTCATCAGTATAACTAAATTTGAGTTAGTTCCACAAGTTTAGATTTAGGATTACATGAACTGCTCGCCATAATCGTTCTCAGCATATCTCTAAACAAAACAAAAATGAATGATCACACTTATTGCTTGAGTGGTTGTTGTCATAAAGAAAATCAATAATATACTTTGTACTAGTTTTTAAATATTCCATTGCACCTAATTAATCTATTCATAGGTACATATATCTAGTGTCGATCAGATATATTGCATAACAATATACTTTATATATATATATATCTAATTATGAGGAGTGGCAAGATGAGCGCCTGAGATGGGATGAGAAGAGCATTCAAATACATCAAATTGCAGTTGAAGCGAGCCATCTTTGGACGCCGGAGTTCGTCTCTATCAATGGGTAGGCCCTTAAACAAGGCTCTTCACGGCATCTTATGTAAATTGCTTTAAAATAGTCTACCTTTGGTACACAACTCTATAAAATATTTTTAAAAACATAAAAAGAAAGAAAAAATGCAGATACTTGTGCTCTTCAGGCATCGAATCCATCTAGTTTATTGGCAAAGGTTTTAGTATTTGATCAAATACTGATATTATGATATATGTTTGTCTGATTATATTAATCTTACATTTGATCACCACGTCTGTTATTTATCTGCACGGAATGGTAATGTTACGAAAGCGATATATCATTCTAGTGGGACAAAGGGATCACTGATGTGTGTATGACATTCCAAATGTTTTAAGAGTTAGAACTTGGTCACATTGGAAGCTTTGTTGTTTTGTTTCCTAACAACCCCTGTCTTCACATGTATGTCTTATTGGAAACAAAACATCCAATATATTTTTAAAAAGCAACGAGCGTTTTGATCCTATGCTCTACGTTAATATTCATTATAGGTTAACATATACGTATAAGGGTGTGTTTTGGCACTTAACATATAGAAAATCAAAATATGTGAGAGGATTAAGTGGATGATTGCAATACCTTTGTATTTTCGTGAACCAAATATTGCATATTTATTAAGTATTTTACCTTATATTTTTTAAAAAATCATAACCTTGTACAAAGCAGTCCATGCCAGTAGACATAATATATCGGCTTGACATTTACCCATCGAAATGTGAGATTATAAAAGCAAGCTATGCCTGTATTACCATAATGGTTTCACAAGACAGTTAGTAATAATGTACCACAACAAGCATTTATCCGTGTATATATCTATATAAAAATACGCAACCTTACATATTGCAAGCGAAGTATAAGCAATTTTATGTTGTTTTAGTGCTGAGAATCTATACATAGACGTCGAACAACTACTACAAATTCGAGCAATAATCTTATCCGACGGTCGCATACACTGGGAACCAAGTGGAATGTTCAAGACGGTTTGCGAAATCGACATTACATACTATCCTTTCGATACGCAGTTTTGTAAGCTTGTATTTGGTTCGATGACTTATTATACACCGATGATGAATCTTACCACGCCTTCGAACATAGTAAGCATTTTGTAAGTACGATACTTACAGGACACTTCAATGTACTATATAAATACTTGCAATAACACTTCGTGTTAGCGATAAATGGTACGAAATTCAAACAACCAATGTTGATACATGCATTACGATAGGTGTGACTTAGGATCAGTAAAATCAAAGATGATTTATGCGGACAGCAGAAGTTAGAAAAAGATAATTTTTCCACAAATGCATATAGACTCTAGCAAATCATGCATAACACAGAATCTGATTATAATATGATTTTCAGGTCATCCTCGATTCGTACGAAAGGAACGGTGAATGGGTTATTACTGATACATCAACTTCCCGCCATGAGTTTTTCTATGATTGCTGTCCAGATATGAGATTTCCAAATGTCGTTTTTTCTATCACTCTGAAACGTCGATACACCTTTTACATTATGAATATCATCGTGCCGTCTAGTATGACTTCAGGTTTGTATGAAGAGCATATATCATGTATATCATATATCTCGAACAATACAATAAGCGGTGTTTTGCTTAACAATGTACATGTCGTTATCTGTCAGATACATTTGTTTATATTTGAGTTGCAAAACCGCCACAAATATAAGGGTTTTGAAACATATAAAATGTCTTTCTCAGTTAAGTTTGATATGTTGCGTTTTCAACCAACTCTTAATCCAATCTCATGTTTTTTTGCAGTGTTGCTTCTCTCGATATTCTTTTGTCCACCAGCGGAAAAGATATCTATCGGTATTATGGTTCTTCTCTCTTTTGAGCTACATTTGCTCAATATTGCTGAAAGCATACCAAAGAGCTCTACCACTTTGCCCATTCTAGGTAGTGCATAATTGACTCAATATTATAGCTATA
>LQRL01116942.1:25309-46073 GCA_001703475.1 Hydroides elegans
AATGTGGAAAAATATGTATAGTCAAAGGTCTAGCTTTGCCAAAAATAATTTATGTAACAAATGTCTTGTGGACTCCCGAATGGTTTATCGAAACAATATGTAATGCATTAAATATTTTTTTAAGGGGCCACTCGAGGCATTGGATACAAAAAAAAGTTATCATACATGACTATAAAGACGGTGGACTACGACATTTAGACTACAGATCATTCATGATAGCCCAAAAAAATTGTATGGGTGAAACGACTGTTTAATCATCCAACTTCTCTAAGTACAATGTTCCTTGCCGAATACTTACCAAAGCAAAACATACCTTTTACACTTTCATTGACAATGGAATCGAATCGATTATCCAGAACCATACCAATTTTCTATCAACAGATACTAGATTACTGGTACAATGTACAACACGAACCTAAACACACTACAGACATAAAATGCCAATGTCTATGGTATAATAAACATATCAAGATAAACGGTGAAGCATGTTTCAATAACAAAATGTCTAATAAACAAATCAAAAATGTAAATGGTATCATCATTGAGAATGGTGTCATTATGGATGCACACTCAATTTAACGACACTTTAAATTACACACCAATATGATGTTTATAAATAGCATTATATCCGCTATCCCTAAAACATGGAAAACACAACTGAAACAATCTCCTAACTCAGGCATTCAAAACTACAAGAACTCAAAAACCAAAATGCTATCATATGAAAAGGAAATCCCACAAATAGAATCAATACCTATATATTGGTCCTTAGTAAAATCAAAACGTATTGCACCGAGCTGTATTGAAAGATGGAGCAAAGAAAATATAACATTATCAGACTCACAGTGGAGTGAATACAAAATACCTTACTAGAATTGTAAAACATAAACTGTTGAATCTAAAGGTTTTACATAAGAATTACGCCTCAGATGTCATTGTATCAAAATTTGATAAAACAGTGAATGCTAAATGCAGCTTGTGCACTGAGGACAAGGATGTGATACATATATTTTGTAATTGTAAGAACGTTGAAATGTTTTGGAAACTACTTGAAAACTGGTTAAAACAAAATATTGTAAACAAATTTAATTATCAATATACGTGTGAAGTTGTTAGGAGTTCTGAAAGCGGATGTACCAAAATAAGTGTATTTTGTGGTAGATTACATTTTACTCCAAGCAAAAATATATATACATAGATGCAATATCAAAAAAGAAAATGTATACTTTATAGCTTTCTTGTCGATACTGAAAAAAATATAGAAATAAAGCGCAGTTTCTTTCATGTGAATAGTAAAACAATCTCTAATTTCGAAACACTATTAGATCTTCTGTAATGTAATGTTGACCTATGGAGAGAAACGAAGTGCAGTATGTATGGCATGTTGATTAAATGTGTTATATTATCTAATGTCTAATGATGAGTGTATTGATGCAGCATAAAAAACACTCTTTTTTTATGTATTTGTTCTAAAGATGAAACCAAACTGTTTGTGAATTGTATATTTAAAATGTCTGAGTGAATAAAAAGAAAAACAACTTTAAGTGGGAGTATTTTGGAAGAGAATTGTTGGGTGTAAATTATGGATGGTCCTTTTTGGCTTTAATAACCATTGTTTTATGAATAATTATCATCGGAAATATTATGAAGCAGTGTTTACCAGCAGATATAAAATCTGCATAGATATAGGATAGATAGGGTTTTTATTATAAGTAAACAAGGAAAAGTTGTATATATAAGATAGCTTACCCGTTGATCCAGGCAAACTCCGGTGTCCACAGATTACTTGCCACAACGTTTATATGTTTTATTGGAATTTGACTTACGTCCCATTTCAGGCGCTCGTGAGCTATGGGGGTATGTTCTGATTGCAATCAAAATTCAAAATGAAGGTGATGTTTGGACCAATCGAGTATTTAAGGAGGATTTAAAAGATTGACGAACATTTTTTTCTATATCTTCTAAAAGGCCTGTGAACACAAACAATATCTTAACACAATTAATACAAATATTCAATTTATCTTTGAAGATGAAATATTGGAAGTAATTCTAACCAAACAAAAGTTAGTTTTCCCTTCATACAATTTGTCTGACCCCATGTCGATCATTCCAATGATTGGACACTTCACCTACATGCAGCCTATTGTTTACGTGTGATCATGTGACCAAAAACTATTTTTTTCTGCGTGCCATACCGAATATGTTTTAATTTCTGTAGAATTATTTATTTGCTTAATTAAACATCGACGCATATTCTGGATATATTTGATTGATAACGATGACGTTCATTAATTTATTTGACACAACTTAAGTGTTAAGTGTATGCTGCCGCTTCGAGTCTTTCAGTTAGTCTTGAAACGAGTTGGAATTATTTATTCATATCATCTACATTCCAGTCTCCAATACTCACTTCAGGTGTCTATGCAGGTATTTTATGTGACTTTAAGGCGTGGTAAGTTCCTGCGTTGTTTTTCTGGCTTGGTGGTTACGCTTCCATGGCATGTCTAATCTAGTTTCAGCCATGTGCCTTAGGATAAATAGTCTAGTGTTCCCTGTCATTGAGCTATGGGGGGCGACTGTTCTTCTTTGCCCTCCAGAAATTACTGTCGCAGTGTGTCACAACCATTCACAGGATTTATTTAAACAGAAACTCGTCTTTGGATAGAACGTATGGGTCAATGCAGCAGAGTTTTTTAACTTTATCGAAATAGCTATTCACTTTGAAACAAAGCCGAGAACCAACGAGCTCTTAACATACATGAACTGTATGCTTGGAGAATAAATTGATGTTGAATAAAACTTTCAAACACAAACTTATCACAGTTTATCATAACGAGAGTACATATTCAATTATCTTTATGTTTATCGGGTACTTACTGATATATATGATCCGGTGGTTGTTAATACCTGTTCCTTTAAATTCTGAAATAAAATTCATATTTGTGATTTTTTTTTGCATGTTTGAGAAAAAATCTAAAAGAAATGTTTTTTTTTCTCAAAATATATCAAGTCAGCAACGTAGATTAGTTGTATCAGTTCTTCGACATAATGCGTTCGTCTATGCTTTACATTTACAACTTAACTATAAAGTTAAGACTAACTTTTGAAACAAAACAAGTTAATTTAATGCATAATGAAAAAGTGCTCAAAGAGAGATATGACATTAATACATCATATTTACCAGCTCTTTGATATATAAAAGATAAAACAACATATATACATCTACAGTTGTCGATGAATTGATAACAGGTCGCGCGTCAGTGTTGTATCCATCAAACAATTGTTCTAAGAGGAGCTCTTCATCAGTCCGTGTTTTGTTTGTATCGACTGATGTTATTTGGTGTCATGTTTATACAAAAATATAGTTGAACAAGTATGAACGTAATATAGTTACAAATTTTCCTGCCTATGTTAAATCAATTTCATGTATCCTACTCAATAATAACTTAAGAAAACATATGTATTCAACCATATACAACCTTTTTTTGATATCGATCATATAGCACAACGAGATAGAAGTATATATACATAATAATAACGTGCACAAAGGTAAAGGGTTAGTAAAATAGAAGCACTTACCAGTAATCGCAGAGCAAAACAATATCCATAACACTATAAGATTAGCTACAGTGCTATGCATATTGAATGATGTTATGTTCATCAGTAGTTTTTTTTTTCAATTAAAATATTGATATATGATTTTTTTTTCAAATATATATTATTGGAGCTTACAACAATTATTAAATCAAGAAGCTTTCATTTCAATCTTTCGATGTTTAAATCATTCATACTTCGATTATAAATTGTTGCTTACAACAGGTGCTTTACGGTAGCAAAATGCACGATATTTCATTGACACACATGTACACTTAACTAAACATAAGAAATAAACAAGCTATCATCATGTTGTTTATATCGTTTTTTCTAAAGCTAAACATATGCAATGTAATACCCTGTTCATTCTGAAGTGGAAATGTGGGTTTGCACCAAAGCATATAATAATGCCAGCATTTGTAAAGCGCACATTTCAAGCAGCTCCTTTCAAAATGATACTGTATTGCATGTGTAAGTAGTCTTGAAAATTCAATAAAATGCTTAAAAGCTTTGAATATACATGTATACAATTTGATTATATTCGTTCATACATCATGAGAGTTTTTTTTTATTTTATCTTTGCGTATCAAAAAGATAGCAAACGACAATTTAGGACATGGAATAGGATTTAAATGAATTCATTTTTAAACATGCATCACAAGACTGGTATTAAAAATATAAAGCTTTTACGGGTTTACCATCTTGAAATATACACAATGAACCTTTTATGTAATAATCCTAACATCGATATGGTGTTTATGCATTAGCAGAGGACATTATTCACTGTATATAAACAATAGAAACTATCTTTTCTGTATTTTAAAGACAAAAACAGACCAATAACATTTTATCCTTGAGATTTTAATCCAAACTGGTCAATATTAGTTGTAATTTGAGAGCAATTTAAATCCGGCATATATTTGTTTGCAACGAAAATAATATGGTACCGTTTCGTCATTTAATGTTTTATGCACAATAAAATGTTTTGAACTATACATATTTCCAAACTTATGTGCATGTAATATAGCTTATATGTTTTTAACCAGGCTAGTATGCGCGTGCCCGAGATTACACAACATTGAATATATAACAACAATGTGGACACGGTAGGACACGAAATACGATTATACGAGTTACAAAATAGCTTAAGATGTAACCAAGACCATCTATATAAATCTGGTGTCGATTTTGAAAGGCCACTTGTTACCAAAAGAGTTGCAATTGCATATATAGTCGCAAATAGATTGGGATACACGTCAGTGTCTGGTTCAATAAATGGGTGCTTTGCCTTGCTTCTTGAACCTTTAGACATGATAGTATTCCACATATATATTATTTGAACCTGTATATATTATGTGTGCCTGTATATTAATGTTAATTTTCATGTCTTTACATTTTTTTCTTTCAAGGCTTATTCGTTGTTTTTATTTATATGTGTGTCAGCGCCAGTTTATCGAGTTTAAAAACTTCACATTTGTTTAAAAGTGTATCAGCAAACATGTGGATGGCTATTCTGGTATGTGATGGTATGTGCTACTTTCCATTTTTCTTTTGTATGTATTTATATCTTTATTGATATGTGTGTCAGTGCCAGGTTATCGGTGTTAAAAACTATACATCTGTTTAAAAGTGTATCAGCGAATATGGTGATTGCTATTCTGGTATGTGCTGGTATGTGCTACTTTCCATTTTGCCTTGATATGTATTATTGTAATGTATATATTTGCCTGTCGTTTCAAATCATATGCAGCAAATGCGCAATATAAGTAATTACTCATAGGACTACATTGGAACTTACAATATTGCATGCGCCTTAATGCAACCGATTAACCATATTACCATCAACCATATGTTACAATTATGGAGGATGATAAAACAATAAACTCATATATTATTATCCATTAAGTAAACTTTTCTTTTCAACTTTCTTTAGTACCGACAATCAACGTAGTTTATTTGCACATGAAGAACTCCAATTGCACTGCCTAACCTAATTGAGTGAAAGTACTTCAGAAAAAAACATTGCGTTTTCTTCGTGTATTTTTCTAACTAAGGAATCTGCATTTTAAAATACTGTTCTCAGCATACTAACACAAAGTATTCTAATTCTTGTACTGTGTATATATGCCATCATGCTTTTGATGTTGATCTGGAAACATGATGAATCTAAGCAACATTGAAAAAAATGTTTATAATTGTTATTATAATTGAGTATGAATAATCCCCAAAAACTAAAGGAACATAATCAGTGAATCTTTCGTAATCGATTGATTCCATTTTGCTGCAATATTTCGAAAATAATGTTTCGACCAGACGACGAACACATATCAAACGATGTTACTTAATACCAGAGCATAAAATCATAAGATGAGGTTTAATGTTGACTCGGAATTGAATAGTATTTTGAATATATCATTTTGAACGCATGTGTATCAACCAAGGCAATATTGACCCTGGATACCAACTTACATTACTTTGCAACATTACTAATCGGAACACAAAGACAAAATAAATATAAAAAAAAAACATATTAAAACAGGTCAAAACATTTAATTAAAAACTTTAAAATACAGCGGATCGTATTAACCTTATTTTAATGTAAACTAAAAAATAACTTTCATTGATTTTTATATTTAATGGTGTTATGTTTATCAGTAGTTTTTCTAATTCAAATATTAATATATAATTTAAATATGTATTTATTATTTGACCTTACAAAATTATTGAATTGAGTAATCAATTGTTGGTCAAAACGGGTTATTCACGTTAGCAAAATGTACGATACATGTTTCATTGACGTACATGCATACTCAACTAAAAATAAAAAATATACGAGATACCATCATATGTTTACATCATCATATTTAAATCTGAACATATATGATATACACAATGTTCAAATGAGAAGTGTACTCAACTACACATTTATTTAAAGATGCAAAATCACCTTTAAAAGCATTACAATTACGTACAACAATGAAATAATTGCTTTTGGACATTAATATTGTGCCTTTTTATCCCAGCCTGTTGGGCTGATTCCCCTCGACTAGCCCTCGACTAGCCAGTGGAACAGAAAGGAACATCATTTGCGACAAAATTGTAATGTTGAATATAAGCAAATCACCTATCATATCATGCAAATAACAGTTAAGCATACAAATACAAGCAGGTTTAATAATTTCGAAATAATAATTCTATCGGCTTATTGCGAAAATCAAAGAAATATGACAAAAGTTGTTCCTCAAAGTGCTCAAATCTCAAAAGTATTTTTCTAAAATTTTCTAAATCAGCTAGAATTTGGTGGGCCCGTGAAGTGTTCTTCAAATGACGCTTAAGCGGAAATGTGGGTTTGCATCAAAGCGATAACCCATTATTATGCCAGCATTTGTACAGGGCACCTTTCGTGCAAATCCTATCAAATGGTGTTTCACTGCAGATATCAATAATATTTCAAATGTTATAAAATGCTCTATGCTTTGTTAATTTATCAATATCAATATATTACATATAATTAAATGCTAAATTTATTGTTACTTGTTGCTTAGATTACTACATTTCATACCAAATTACATTGAATTGGAAGGCAAATTAAGTAAATCTAAGAAAATCTCCCTAAGTAAGATGAGTGGGCGAGTGAATAAAACAGAACAAAAATGTTTCGTCATATTCACTAAAACACATCATAATTTGCTGTTTATATAACTTTTGCCTCGATGAATCTTCGATCACCCAGAACTACAAATGTCTGGAATTTTAAATCTAGCATATAAATAGCACCATTGACTCGTTATTGACTCACACACTGCATTGAATAACATGAATTCTAATTAATATTAATGTCAATTTTGTATTTTTTATCTACATTTGCTGCATTTCAAAATCAAATACCTTCTTTCGCGAATATTATGTAGTTGTTTCAAACACATAATTGATGTTGGGGCAGATTTTTCATAGAATGTTTATACATTCAGTATGCTATCATTCAAACTCATGAAGCCATGTACATATAGGGGCGCATTTATTTATTAATCTAACATAACAGGTTTGTCGAATAATATCAACCAAGCAATAAACCCCATGCAATCTTTATAAAGATTCGCATTTACTTTAACGAACAAATATGCTGCAGCTAGGAAAATTGTTTAAAAGTGGTTTAATGTGTGACATCAAAAATGTAAACTGATAAAAGAGTTATTGTGTACTATTATTCCTCAAGCAGCATTCTCTGTAAGTAGGCACAACATTTCCTGCCAAATTTGTTTTTATTGATGAATTTATTACTATTGTTTTATTACTTTGATATTGCAAGTTCAACCGTTTCTAATTATAAGCATATACATTAACAGAAAGGTTATAAAATAATTATAATTACCCTCAAGCAGGATTACACATGGGTGGCATGGTTTGTCCTGTATGATATTCTTTCGAACATCGATTCCATGTACATTGCCTAAGACTTGATCGTAAAAACGTTGCCAACACAACACGTAAATTTCGATTAAGGTTTCCTTGGTTTATATCAAAAACATGAAAAACATATCAAAGTAACATTATGGACATTTCGAATCTAGTTTGGTATTGTTTTTATATTCGAACTTTAACATGGATAAGAATGCATTTAAATAGGTTGCGACTATTAAATTTAAATCTTAGTTCATTGACATATCACGATAAATAAATCTCCTTTCATTAAATCTCAAATGATGCAGTCTAAGCGGAAATATAGCTTCTGAACAAAGCATATTGTTAAATCTTTCGTGAAGTGACGAATGTATAGTTGTTATACCGATTTCGAAATCCCAATACAAATCAAATAGGATGTTTAGACATTTTAACAAATAAAAACTGTGTATTTGTCACTTGGCAAAAAAGGTCGATTTGTTGTACATTAAATATTCTTACATGAAACCCCATGAACCTCGTTTTAATGATAACGATACAGTTGTAATGTAAGCATCATTAAGTCTTCTGCAGTATTTCACAAAGCAGGCCACTTATATTTAAAGTTTAAGTTTCGTTAACGGAAAAAAAGAAGAGCACCTCACGAATGGTTCCCAAAGTAGGTGTTTCCCACCAAATTCCAACTGGCTTGGACAATTTGAGAAAAGTATTTCTAACTTGGAGTGTGAAGCAGTTTGAGAAACTACTTTTTTGTATTTACTCAGTTTCTTTTTTGTATTACATATTGTTTATATAATAGTCACCTTTTTATTACTTATACAAAATTCAACCGGTTTCATGGCAACTCTTTCATAATACGTCATATTCTATGTTTTACACGAGTCTCGTTTTATACGGAACTCTTCTTTTGTTTTATCTATTATGTGTAAACTCATTTTGTATGTTCCATTAGGGTGTTTTATGTGTCTGGATGAATAGGCGGCTTGAGCATACAAATGAGAATACCAATATATGTACGATTTGGAGGATCCTTTCAAGTACATGCTTAAGGAAGATTGAATTGAGGTTTGTCATGATTTTAGTTAATTTCGAATGGTCTAATTAAGACTTAAAATGCGTATATGTATATCATCGGGGTCTAAATTATATTTTTTTAAAAATATGAATGGTAACATTATGGGTTCCAAAGTTAATTGTAACATGCCTTTCAATTATGTTTTTTTAATTATGAATGTTAACATTTTCGGGTTCCACGCTTAAACGTTCAGGGCTTTTTGTACTGACATTTTGTGTCAGTAACGGTTAAAAAGGGTTTCAAATTTAACTCCAGAGCTTGCGTGGCCGAAACGCAAGTAAGCTGTTTAAACATGTAGGTCATACTCATCCAAAAAATGTCTTGCATATTTTCTAGGACCACACAGTTTCTGGACATACATTTCTAGCAAAATTTCTACAATATACAGCAATGGTCAAAACTGTTCAGTTAAATAGAATTATATGGATGATTATCCCATACAAATAAGAAATAAACATTTAGCCAATGCCGTCAATTTTGCCATCATCGAGCCATGCCTTAAAATTTTGTGTAGGATGAGAATGTCTTATTTTTTTATTTGTGCTTAACATTGCTTATAATGTATATGTTTTTCTTTTGCGGCTATCATAGGAAACACGACAGTAAAGTGATTATAACATTATGACAACCGTGAAGGTCAATCGTAGTCATCATATACATTGTAAAATAGTAGTTAGCTAATATCACAATAACACCCAAATATCACTGTTTTATATAGTAAAGTGAACAAAGAGAAAATATTGCCAATGGTTCATTATCTTAGCTCGGTCTCTGTCTCTCTGTATCTCTCTTTCCGTCTTCCTCTCTCTCTCTCTCTCTCTCTCTCTCTCTCTCTCTCTCTCTCTCTCTTTCTTTCTCTCTCTCTTTCTCTCTCTCTCTCTCTCTCTGTTTTTCCTATCTTACTCTCTCTCTCTCTGTTTTTGTCTCTCTCTTCCTTCTTCCTTTCTTTCACTCTCTGTTTTTCCCTCTCTTACTCTTTCAGCAACAGCGACGGATAAGCAGATATCGCCATTAGCGAACTTGCTTCTTATAAGGTGCCATATATAGATGTTCGCAACCGACAATTAAACAAAATTATAAGTTATACAGACTGTGTTCAATCGGTGATTTTGTCTAAATCCTTGTTAGAATACAGTTATATACAGTCAATTAATCGCTGACATTAAAGGACGTTAAATGACATGTGCTTTTGACAAATCATGTTGTTTTTCTTCACGTTATAGCCACAATAAGAAAAAAGAATATTGTACAAGATAATGTATAACTTAGGGTGTGAGCAAGCATATGGTAAATAATACAATAACACACAATTCAAGGGAATTGATACGGAAAATTACATTATATATAAAAGGATACCCTTGAGAATCATATATAATGAGTAATAGCTCTAAATCCTAGGAAGTGCTGTAAAATATGCGTATATGAATACACTTGACTTATAATAGCATGTTAACATATATAGAATTAGGGGGCATGGAATAAATAGTAAATATAATAATGGGATCTTTTATATATGATAAACGATTCTTTGAATTCGGTTATGACACATGTTATATAAGTACTTATATACCATGTAGTAGTAATTATATAGCGTATTCATATAAATAAACAACTTGTTAGTTTTCACACATGATGTTACTCAATACTAACAAATAGGCGTTAGATATAAACCCAAGCATTGTGTTTGTATTGGCATCAAACATATCTTTCACTCAAAGACCATCATCCCGTTTATTTTGGAAACCAACAAAACGTTACATCGATTCGTCGGAAAATTGGTTGCGATGTACGCAAAGGTGCAATTGGTTAAGTGTATCGCTTTTTATGTAAAAAAAAAACCTTTAAGGGCCGAAATTAGTTAATCCAATTAAAGGGATTTTCCTCACAGCTGAACTAACGGGAAAAGTACGCGATGCGATTTTTCGGAGCAGCTCTTATGTGGTTGCTCCATTGATATTCTGAACCTCGGTCGCAGAGGTCTTAAGCCACGGCATAAGGTGCTTATAAGGGGTGATGAAAAAAGCAAGAAGGGACATAGAGCAATTAAAAGAAAGTGTGCGCAACTACGGATATGCATTACAATAAATTAATCAGTTGTCATTTGATATCATGGATATGTGTGTCTTCTATAATCGGTAAGTAATATTTTCATGTTATCGTTAAAAATATATGTCAATGTAATGAGTTGAATTTAGGAAAATTTAGGATGCAGACATTGCTGAAATATGACATAACCAAATAAATATCAAGCATTCCTTAAAACAATAAGCAACAGCATATCAATGGATTATTCACGTTTTCTTATTACAAAACATATTGTTCAATATTCCTAATTTAAATCTATGCACTCTCTTTGGTTCTATTTCAAAAAGAATCCTTACCCTCTACCAATATTTCTTTTTAATCACTGATCCGTTTAAATATTTTACATAATAATCGAATTCATGAATCAATAAATGAATGATTTATGCAGCTCTTATCAAATCGTGCACGGATCATTATATAGTAGAAAAGTCTCTTTAAAAATCCAATTTTAAGAAGCATTCACCCATTTCCCGCAAAAACTAAATAAATCATCATAATAACAAAAAAAAAGGTGTTGGAACGGTTATTGTAAAATACAACGGTAAACAGTACTCAATATATATAAATTTTACATGTATCCGTGCCATAGAGCAACACCAATCAAAAAAAGTTAATACGTCTTCAGACATACTTAATTAGTTTGAAATGGACATTTAATTGTGCATAGTCAAGGGCACTTTAACAGTACTTTACAAAACCTGAATTGATCTTCAATATCAACAACATCATTTGTCTATAATGATAAAAGTAATCAATTGCCTTTTCAAAAACATGACCTCGACCAAAATACAAATATTTGAGAAAAAAAAACAATAAGCGCAAAACACATTCCGTAACTGCCCCCATTAGAAAAAAAATCAAACGCAATTATTGTCCCAACACCCTCCGCTTTGCTCATATAGTAGTGCCCTGAAGCAGTGAAAAAGACATTCAAGACCTGGCTACATTATAAGCTGTCTTGTTTTTTGTTTCATGACAAACTTTGTCTTCCTATGTATTCCTTATTAGGAACCCAAAACGCGACCTGCTTTTTGTAACGCAACGATCGCGATCGTTTAGGTCGCGAGTTGAGTTTACCATAACAGCTACATAGGAAAACAGGGTTTGTCAGGGAAACAAGTTAGATAAATCTTTCGATCTGACCAGGTCCTAAAGGCCGTTAAAGTGATATTGTGCAACATAAGGAATCAATCGCTAAGGCCTATTATTAAATAAGGAGCGATGGCACTGAATTGGTGTTGGGTCGCACCATTCTCATAACGATGACGACTACGGTCGCGTTATTAGCCCGCATCCAATGGCTTGGATTCCAAAGAACTGTGGTTGTTATGCTTGGTCCCTCAAAAGAGGCATTGCTGAATGTTCATATATAAAGACAGAAGTTCTGGGTAGTAGTTTTTTTCATGTTTGATAAACCATGAAAGCTTAAATCTTGTACTGTTGTACGCTTTTATCATCTTAAAAAAACCGTTGTGTAATAGCTTTGGAAGTGAGTATTAATTAAAACGTTGCATTAGAGTAATAAATACGTCGACAATACGTAATCACTGCATTGGTGTTGGGTCGCCCCATTCTCATGACGATTCTGACGGCGTTATTAGCATTCTTCCAAATGGCTTGGATTCCAAAAGACTGGATTTCACTCACTTGAACTCACTCATTCCTTTGTGTTATAGCTTGGGAAGTCATCAATATTAAGATGCATTAAAATGATAAATACATGTACGTCCACAATACGTAATCATTGAATCGATGTTGGGTCGCACCATTCTCATAACGAGGATGACGGCGTTATTAGCCCATATCCAATGGTTTTGGTTCAAAAGCACTGTCGATGTTTCTAACTGAGGCATTGATGTCTATGCGAAATTTTTTCAGGGTATTTTTCATATTTCATTCTTATGACGATTCTACCGACGTTATTAGCCCTCATCAAATGGTTTGCATTCCAAAACACAGTGGATCTTTCTCACTTGCGGTGCTTCAAAAGAGGCATCGATATCGATGGGAACTTTCCATTTTAAAGGGGACATGTATATTTTTTTTGGAAACCAAAACTATGAAAAGCCGCATCATTTTGGAACTCTGTATGTTTAAGATCTCGGAAACATATGTCTTCTCATGCATTCGGTTTGGAAGTAATTAGTCTTTCAACGTTGTATAAGAATGCTAAATTTGTAGAAAAATACGTAATTACTAATATTGTCGCAAGTGAGCGTCCTTTTTAACTTTACATTATGCAAGATGATGAGCGATGCACCCATTGACATCGCCTAATTAAGACGGCCACAAGACGTCTACGGACGTTGTGCGGACAACCTACTTTGGGCCCTTATAAAGGTTTTCCAGGCGTCTTTTTTCATCTCGGACGTGGAAAAGACGTTTCATTGACGTCGCGTCCGAGTCGGACGTAAGAATATTTCTCTATGGACGCCGGAAAACTGTCATATGGGCCCAAAGTAGGTCGTCTTCTCAACGTCACGTCTGAATGCGACGTACATGTAATATGGATGACCCCGGCCGAGTTGGACTCGACGACCTAATTAAAATAACGTTTTTAGGAGAATACAATAACCGCTCATTTTATGACAGTACATGTTAGTTCATGGGCATCTTAAGCGATTCTCAACCATGCAAATCAATATAAAGTATTTAGCCTTTATTTCTACTCAAACACTGACTATTTGGTTGTTCGATATGGATCTTCACTTGAAGCCGACCGTTGGTTACCGTTAACGCAACGGTCAGTTTGCGGTGGGTCCCATGTAAATATTTTATTGACGGACCAATGGTAAGATCAATGGCTGTTATATTAAGCATAAGTAAACTATGCGAACTTCAGCTTGATATCGGAGGTGTGGCTGATTGAACAATTAGCTGCTGGCATCTTCAACAAATAAGTGTTATATAATTGGAACACATGGGCCCTCAGTCAAAGACTTTTACTGGGTTTGACGTATAGTTAATAGCAAATAACCCAAATATGAGGTGACTGGTCCAGAAAGTGCACATGAATAAGGGCCAGAGCGAATTAGACGCTATTGTGAGCTTACCCCTACAAAACTTTTCAGTTTTCTATTTCATTCCTTATTGGAAACTAATAAAATCAAATTGATATTACCGACACAACAAGCGTTTAGGAAGCGTGAAGAATATATTGAAAAAAAAAAAAACTGTTTGTTAGATAGTTGTTCTAGGCCCTTTAATATGTTCTGCAACAAGTGACTAATTTCCTCCGTGAATGTTCATATTTAAAAACGGTTAGGGCCTGTTCGCACAGGAAGCGACACGCGACAATATACTTATATGTTCTTTTTTAAACTAGCGACAGAGCATCGTCCGTTTTATAAAGAACTAATCAGTATATTGTCGCGTGTCGCTTCCCGTGTGAACAAGCCCGTACTGAAAAGCCCGACACTTCAAATCATCTGAGGTAGTAAATCAATTAAGAATACACATAAATTTAACTTGGTTATTTACCTGAGTATTTTATATAGCGAATACCTTCCCTTAACTCGTATATGTCTGTATTATACTAGGCACACTGCACACCCATTTCGAGTGAAGAAATCTGTCCCAAAAGAGCCTTCCACTACAAATTAATAGAAGGTCAACCTATTCCGACCCGATTAGGGTGCAGTCATCGGGAAGCGGCAAATTTGCCGCAGACCCCATGATTTGGTCTAAATGATCTGCGGCGTGGCGGCGTGCAATTTGGTCTAAATGATCTGCGGCGTGGCGGCGTGCCGCTGCCCGATGACTGCACCCTTACACTGTCCTCCTTGGCTTTTAATGGCCTTTCTAACATAACTTTATTTCATGTAATTGATTTGAGACTGTCCTGAAAGTCCAAATGAGTCTGAGCCTCAATGCTTGAACTTGTCTTGCTGAAGTATGAGGTGTCGTTTCAAAACGCGTTCCTCCGTCCCATGTCCCATGATTTAACCCGATTAACCTATGGTAAAATTGAAGGAAGTTAAGCTAATAAAAAATCGACATTAAAAGTGTGATTATTGTAATGTTCATGCAAAAAAGCCGTTACAACCATCATGCTATTTTAACATGGTGTTGAATGAAATCGGTCACATTTATATATAGCTAAGATGCGATGTTCTTAAATGTGTATAGTTCAATATTATTGTGAAGCCACACTTTCATTTAAACGATTTTTTACGTTCATTTTACACTTCGATTTCTTATTTATTTTTTCATCATATGTCATCTTAAAGGGATCATACTTCTCACGGAAAGGCTTTGGGGTTAACAATTAATTTAGCCACAATTTGATTCTGCGGCTCAGTCATCAAGACTTCCCTTTTTAGGGGGTCGGTCATTTGGGTATTGCCGTGTTGATTGGGTTACGCCTCGGCTTTTGTGGCATAAATTCAATCACGACTATATTCAGGGTCTGATTTTGAGTACTACTAAAATGTTGTATCTTTGTATTTTTTGACAGATACGTTTGTGTACATATTTATCCTTAACCTGTAAATTCTACATAAAAGAGTACCAAGAGCCCTTCTTGAAACATTTACCAACATGAAATCAATATCTAACTTCGGTATCCATCGATTTAGTCCGATCTCTGATGATGGACACAGTTTGGGGTGCTGTCGATAGCCATAACACGATAGATGCATACATTTCATTTAGTTATACTTTGAAATCGCAAAATCAACGTATATCAAGAAGCCGTCATATTTTGAAAAATGTGTTATATATGACAAGCGATTCATGCGACCCACTGGCATTTTATTGGGCTACACAACAGTGATAACGTTTTAGAAAAGTGATTTGGACCCTTCGAATATTGTTAGATGTTATGAACAAACCGATCTAATTTGTCATTATGTCATCATTCTATTGACGCAAATCCTGCAATGTTTTAATTTCAAGACCAATCTTCAAACAACCCTACCTTTCGCATCTGGCCACACCCTCATACTCGAACTGGCTCATGACGCTGACAAAAGCGACAATATCATACATTTTCAAAGATAGAATTGTCGCTTTGACGGAAAAAAAGTATAAATTAACCTTAAGTTCGTTATTTAGTTCACGCAAGATCTCACGCAATGAACTAAGCAAGGCATACGTCATTGCAAGGCAATTTTCTCTTCATTTGCCTATAGCATTCTGACATACTTCAGAGTGCTACATTTTACATGAGTTTGACTTTGAGATATGTGTTATATTGTATATATCCATGCATTATGGAACTAATTAAACAATTTGTTAAACATTGCATAAAATGCATAATTGTGTTATTGATGCTATTGTTTTATCAATTGTTGAAGACCCTCCTTAAAGGTTTAATATTCTGAATCAAGGTAACGAATGAATATAGTGTATCTGGTATCAGGAGAGGGGCACTCAGCGATTTACTTTTTTGATTTGCATCAAAAAGTTTATTCGGAAGTTGCAAGCAAGAAAACCAGAAAAGCTATTGCAAGCAAATATACGATCTCCTACCAGAATAAAGATTTCAATAAAATCAAATGTTTGTAAGGTTATTCTCCCTCAGACTCGTTTACAGAGACTGAATTTAGACAAATCTACATTGGTTGATATATTTATAAGCACAATCCTAGAGTAAAATAATCGTTTCGAAAAAAAATCTTTGTTCTGTTCTGAAAAAGTTGCAAGCAAGGAAAAGCTGCTACAAGAATAAACATTTACCCGAATAAATCGTTGAGTGCCCTCGTCAGGACGGGACGATTCAGTACACGTTCGCAAAACAAACCATCCATAAGGGTTTTATTGACGATGATATGATTTTAGATCTATCACTATCAATAGTATTCCACAACTAAATCATTGAACTCATATTAAAATGGTTAGCGATTGCAAGATTTCATAAACGCAACTTCATATATTTTTTTGCGATTTTGCATGAAAAACAATCCACTACTTATGTTCATATGAATGAGGGCTCCTTACGCTATTTTTCAAAAAGGAACAGCTTTTGTTAGGTTAAGCTCATGAAGTGCTCTTCTTATGGATTATTTTGTTTCGCGTGCAAAGACCGCATAACGCCACTGGCGGAGCGATTTATGCGATGCGGGTCACTGGTTACAGTGTCCCTTGGTGGAACGTGAACAAGTCCGTGAGCACCGTAACATGCTTTATCAAATCCTCTTTATTATGGCTCATATTGTGATAGAATGACGTTTACTTCTTAGTTAGATGTTACAAAATATGCACAATCAGGCTAAATTTTATAATATTGAAATGACATAGCACACATAAACGTTACTCTAGTATTGAATAACACGTGAAGACAATATATAAATTTTACATACATTGTGTTGTACAACATAAAAATAGTGAAATAATCATTTTAGAAAATAATTAAATTGATGTATATCAACAGAGGATGAGGGTTGAACCAATCAACATGATGATGTGTATGAATTTTAAACAGGAAGTTGTTTGCCAAAAACCATAGGCGTTTATCGGTTACAGTATTCTCTACCCGTCTGTTTATAACAAGCCTAATATTGAGAATCTAGCAGTGCTGGTTAAGGATGTCTCACACATATCTAGCCTAATTATAAATTCCCGGTTCCAGATAACGGTGTTTGTGTTGTAGGGTATCTATTCGGTTAGGGCAAGTATACTTATCTAGGGTAAGTATACTTGCCCTGATATTTTAGGGTAAGTATACTTGCCCTGATTTTTTTCAGGGCAAGTATACTTACCCTGGTTTTTGGCTTTCAAAAAATTAAAGATACCCTGAACCAGCATATTCATTATATGCACAATGTTATACATGGGGATGAGTGAGTTAAGCGTGTTGCTTGGATTTGTGAGTCGAACGTTTTGATCTGATTATTAACTTAACTCCGTACGCGACTTTAAATTGCACCTTTCAACAATGGTGTTTGACTTGAATAGTTTCAGAGTTGTTGATAGAAGAATAATTGAAATTTGAATAAGTGTTTAGACATTTAACACGACTGGGATTTGATCTGAAGGGATTATAGTAAATTATCATACAATGAATGTTATAACAATAAGTTTTTTTCTTTAAATGCTAACACATAGTTAAGAAAATCATGTAAGACCTCCTTTATTTAATTGCATAAAAACTCATTAAAACTAAATATGTATTTATACTTTCACAAATTGTCAGTATGTCCAGTGCATTTATTCTTCATATTCGTTTGCATTTAAATAACCGATGAAATTCATTGTTACTAAAATTAATTGAAACCATATTAAAATCAGTACATTTATCAAACCTTCACGCTTGATCAATCGCATCCCTAATCATTTACTTATTTTCATGACAACATGTATGGCTAGGGTGAAAACGTGTGCTCGGAAACATTTACAGATTTAAAAAGATGATTCCTTTTTGCATAAAATTCATATTTTTGTAACACGCCCCATTACGCCAAGAGGCATTTAACGACACATTTATTTTCAAAAGTAACAGCTTCCGCTCAATTAATCCTGACAATCAAATATTACTCATTTTTATTTTTACATGAAAGGCACAAGCGATATGTTTCATGCAGGAAGCTAGATCAAAATATTCTACTCATTGATCCACAGCGAAACGCTCAACTCATCGAGGCGAAACGTTCGACTCACTAAACCTCTAATTGTAATGCCCTCTTAGATTGTTTTTAGCAATAGAATGACTAAACCAACAATTTCAATTGCAATCAACAATAATTTATACAATAGCTATGAAGAGCAAAAGTTCAACTGGCGCTAATCCAAGCGAAACCTTTAACTCACTCACTCAAATGATGTATGTTTATATCAAATCAGGGTATCTTTCATTTTTTGAAGGCCAAAAACCAGGGTAAGTATACTTGCCCTGAAAAATATTAGGGCAAGTATACTAACCCTAACACAGTCAGGGCAAGTATACTTACCCTAGGGTAAGTATACTTGCCCTAAAACGAATAGATACCCTGCAACATTTGCCCCAAGCTTCGCTTGAGTCATGCTTGAGAGCTATTTATTTTCCTTTCAGATGCAATAAACGGGTATTAGAACAATGCTTATTGTCAAGTCATTAATATAAATGGTGTTTACTAGTTAAATATGTGAGCAGCGACTTACTATTGAACTGTTGAGAAACACGCATTTTAATAAATTTCCCAACATCGGCTTGATGCCAACACCGTGATCTGAAACCGGGCATTAATGTCCTCAGTGCCAGTTGACCCATATCTGACCGTGTCCCTCGTTACATCGAACCCTTTTGAGCCTTCTGCACCCACAATACATTCCCTTTCCGGTTCTCAAACTGTGATAAAAATCTGTTTACATCCGATAGGCGCTCTGTGAAGGATCGATCTCACTTTAAGGGCTATCGTTTAAGCCAGTGGGTTTGGCTTTTGGCTTGTCGTATTATTTGATTGAAGTTGCACCGGTTATTTAATTGATTGTACTTGTTATCAGAATTAAAATGCATGTAAGAAGGAGAACATTGAGAAAATGTGGTAATTAGGCCTGAAAATAAACATGGACAAAACATATCCATATAGGATTCAGTTAAGCTCATAATCGACGGTTGGTGGTGAACAAACGAAAATCTGTTTAATCTATATTGATGTCAAATCAAAATGTTGAGTTTCATGAAAATGAACAGACAATTAGCAGAATCAAGAGTTATATGAAAATGCTATAAACTCGACAAAAACTGTTTTAAATTTTACATGACTGCAGAGTGGAATCATGCAATATCATTGTGTATAGTCTATATCAAATACTCTGGTGATTCAACCCGTTTTCCAGTGCTGTTGTGAATGGTCCAAGTATATTTTTCGCAGTGAAAACTCAATAGAGGCATAATGCTTATGTTGCTTTATTGACCATATCTTAGGTCCATATATATGCCACATCCTAAGCAATGAGAAAAATCAATTGATTAAAAACATGGGTGGTAAATGTATTTGTCGGGTCCTTAGTTCTTTGAACAAGAAAACTATATCGAGTCAGGTCACGCATAGTTGAATAAAATGTGTCTCCTAACTTAGAACACAATGTGTACATAAATGTCAAAGTATCCATCATCAACGTAGACGAGCATTGAATCTACACCATGTAAGAAGGAAAAACAAGTCAATAAACTTTTACTGATATTCAGCTTGAAGGGTTTGAGTTACTTTAGGTTTTGAGATAAAATCGCGTCAAATCCGTCTCGACACATTATAGGCGTTGGTTGAGGGTTATTTTATTGAGGGATGCATCTGACTGTCATACCATAATGTCAACAATCTTGATATAGATGATGCACTAGTTCATGCTTTGATTGAATGCCAGGTAACACACAATTGGTTACAATCTGTATATGCTGCTCTTAATTGTATGAAATTTCAGGGGTTAAGTAAAGAAGAATTTTTGTTTGGAACAGATGATAAGGCAGTAAATATGTTGTGTATTATCGTCAAATTGTACATATGCGAAATACGAGGTCAAGAGAAACAATTTTTATTGAAACTCTATTAAAAAGAATCTTTATATGTATAGCTGCAGAAAAAAACTTTCTCAGCGAAAAATACTTTCTTATTAAATGGAAAAACCATACGACACTTGTTAATTCTAGCTGTAAATATGTATCAATCAATGAGCCGTAATAGAACTATC
>LQRL01116948.1:0-18848 GCA_001703475.1 Hydroides elegans
TGCCCAAGGATCAATCACATTGTAATAACTGTCATTGTTTGTTTTTTTTTCTTTGCATATTTCAGACCCCTGCGCCCACTATGACCGGGCCTTGTTTGATAACTTTTGTGATCCCTGTGATTTGACACAACTTACATATTATGCCTGCGTACTTGATGCCCAAGGATCAATCACATTGTAATAACTGTCATTGTTTGTTTTTTTTTTCTTTGCATATTTCAGACCCCTGCGCCCACTATGACCGGGCCTTGTTTGATTACTTTTGCGATCCCTGTGATTTGACACAACTTACATATTATGCCTGCGTACTTGATGCCCAAGGATCAATCACATTGTAATAACTGTCATTGTTTGTTTTTTTTTTTTCTTTGCATATTTCAGACCCCTGCGCCCACTATGACCGGGCCTTGTTTGATTACTTTTGTGATCCCTGTGATTTGACACAACTTACATATTATGCCTGTGTACTTGATGCCCAAGGAGATATATCATCAGTGATAGATACGTGTTCCCCTGGCACAAAGTGTCAACATACGACATCCAGTGTTGTTATATGTGAATGGGAAGAAAATGTGACGTGGGAAATTGATGGGAGCTGTGGCATTCCAACGAGTGGTAAAATAAAATAAAAAGATAAATAAAGGGGACTGCCCATAGAAAACAAAACAAAATAAAAATAGGGCACGTCCCGACCCCAAAACAACAAAATCTAGTGGTGAAATAATTATATAAATCTAAAATATATTTTATATACAAACCTAAATACTGGATAAATGATATATAAGGTTGATATGGACAACTTGGTTTTATTGTAATTCAGTTACGGAAATGAAAATTTATCTTGTAAATGGTACACGTTTGTACAGAATATTTATGAATAATTCAGAAGGTTCCTCAACTCTAAACCACATAATTTTATTTGATGGCATCGGTTATGATGATTAACGTATTTATATTTACGCAATTATTATGAATGGGATTTAATTTCGTTCTTTAGCTAATGAAAATTGCGTTGTTATTGAAAACGGCCAATGGCAGATTAGACATTGTACAGCTGCATATTATCACATATGCGAAATAAGCGTTCCTGGTAAGCAGAATGTATTAGATAAAATCATTGTTTTTATCCCCCGTGAAAACGAGGGGATATAGGGTTGAGCTTGTTCGTCTGTCTGTCCATCTGTCTGTCTGTCTGTCAGCTTGATATAGGGTACTTTTTGCACGCGAGTTTGGTATGAAGGAGTTGAGGTTTCATCTCGATCGGTTGAAAATTGTCGATTCGGGAGCACTTTAAAAATTGTCGATTTTTTTTCAGATGCTTAGCACTTTGTGCACGCAAGTTTGGTGTGAAAAATTTGAGCTAGGGTTTTCAAATGTTATACACATATATAACGAGGTCTGAAGTCGTACCTCGTTAAAGCTTCATCTCGATCGGTTGAAAATTGTCGATTCTGGAGCACTTTGAAAAAGGGTGAAAATTATAATCAGTTTAGGAAATGTGGGTGATGTTATAAGATATTATCATTTAAGTATGTATGTATGAGGAAGACAGTCAATATATGCCCTGTCTTTGCTAGCTGCCAAGTAGAAATTCTGCCTCAACATAGTTTCATGTCGATCCATCAATCGTCTTATTCCTTGAATTGCGAATTGTGTTCAATGATGGAACAAGCTGTGAATAAATTAAGCTAGAGTTCTAAAAAACACATATTGAAGGTGTGCCTCGTCAAAGTTTCATGTCGATCAACCACAAATTGTAGAAATGGCATCCCACATTAAAAGAAATAAGCTAGGGCTCATATTTTATATTCTTAAACATGATACATTTAAGCTGTGCCTGGTCAAGGTTTCATGTCGATCAACCGCAAATTGTCGAAATGGCGTCACATTTCGAAGAAATGTTATAAAAACGTTGTACAAACCACGTTGTGAGAAAATCGTTTTACGAAAGAGGTTTTGAAACACGTTGTGAGATAGACGTTGTTGAAAAGACGTTGTGAGAAAATCAATTTTAAGAAAGACGTTGTGAGAAAGACGTTGTGAGAAAGACGTCGGGTGAAAGACTTTGTGAGAGCATCAACTTTAAGAAAGACGTTGTGAGAAAGACGTTGGAAAGACGTTGTGAGAAAGTCTATTTCAGGAAATACGTTGTGAGAAAGACGTTTTGAGAAAATTAACTTTAAGAAAGACGGTGTTCGAAAGACGTTATTCGAAAGACGTTGTGACAAAATAAATTTGAAGAAAGACGTTATGAGAAAGACGTTGTGAGAAGTAAGTAATGAGAAAGACGTTTTGAGAAAATCAATTTTAAGAAAGACGTTTTGAGAAAGACGTTGTGAGAAAGACGTTGTGAGAAAGACGCTGTGAGAAAGACGTTGTGAGAAAGATGTGAAAAAAATCAATTTAAAGAAAGATGTGAGAAAGACGTTGTGAGAAAAACATTGTCGATTGAGACGTTGTGAGAGATGTTGCGTGAATCACATTGTGAGAAAGACGCTGTGAGAAAGACATTGTGAGAAAGACGTTGTGAGAAAGACTTTGCGCGAAAGACGTCGTTTTATCTTTGATGGTACGTCTCCTTCAATTAATTTACTGATATTTAAGCTTAGGAAATGTAGAATTCGGTCCTCTACTAAAACTTTCTTTTTTCATATTCGATATTTTGTGTATGCAAATTAGTTCGTTATTTCCAAGGAAGATTTCAATAAGTACTGACCATTCTGCATTGACGAATTGTTGAAGTCCACGGGGGATCCAAGGTCACTGACCTTCTAGTTTACTGTGTTCTGTTCTTTAGTCGGAGCTCTCAATTAATTCGCTAGAAAACAAATGGCACTGGAGAAGCTAATGTATGTTTGATGCTTTCAAAGTCATTCAAATAATCATCATATTTACATTTAATTCTTTCAAAAGCATAATCAAATGTTATATCTTGACATATTGTAACTAAAATATGTTTTTGTTACCTTCGCCTATTTATTTATAACAGAAATCAAATATTCTAACTTTTAATCATTACATTTATCTATTTCGTTTATTTTAAACTTTGTTTTATATTTGGCAATTAATCGCGTTATTTCGATTTAAGAAGATCGTTGTTGTCTCAGTACGACCCAAAAATTGTGATAAACAATGTAAGCAATTAAAAAGTATATATAATCAAAATTGTTCTGTTGAATATTTCTCAGGTTGTGCTATTGCATCATCGCAGCCTGAAATAGATTATGAAGAACTAACTGTCACGAGTACAACCTACCCGACAGGTTAGCTGATAATTAATAGATATAATTTAGCACGGTGTAAAGTATTTTTTATGCAACAATCAGTTATTCATTAACGATACTTTTGCCTTTCAGATCTGAAAGCACCGTATGATATATTATAATTGAATTGTAATCAAACATAATAAATAGAAGAATACCATACATATTATAAGTAAAACATGGCGAACGTCCCTTGTAAAATATTTTATTATACATGTAATATGTTTATAGATAGCGATAATATACACACATCAGAACCACCACCTAGTGAGCCAGGTAAATATATAATTCAAACTGTTGGATTCATTTTAAACGGTTTATTTTTTCTATGTTGAACACTTGTATATTTTCTCATTATGACAATATGTAAATCATAATTTGACTGGGTTATCCGAACCTGTCTTGAATAGATTTATCAATATTTTAACGTGGCTAAGCTATCTAATAGGTATATATACCTATTAGATAGCTTAGCCACGTTAAAATATTGAATTTACCCCGCATCTATTAGGTATAATGTCCTGGACCTATCTTCGAGAAGTAGCTAGGTTTTCTGCCTTAGAATTTTGAGCAAACCAATCATTACGTAGCAATCTAAAAAGCTTGCTATTTGCTCTATAAAAACCTTATCTTTATAGGCTTACATAGTCTAATTGTGGTCCCGAGGCCAAAACTTGTACGATAGATATCGTCATGTTATTAACGAAACGGTTTAAAAAGGGACTAGCAAATGCCAGGTCATAGCACCTGGACCGCTATATAGGTAACACGATTAGCCTGATGAGTACCATAAATAGAACGAAACCGCTGTTTCCCCAACCTATACCAGTTTTAAGTCTTACCTAGAAAAGTGAGATTGTATTCCACATGCTCGCTGCCTCTAAACATTAAAACCAGTGAATTGACAAATCTGGTCAAAACAATTTTCGGTAATGTTTACGTTAAGATAGACGTTACGTACCGAGGGGTTACCATGGTATTGCTCAATTTTCAGTTAGATTCTTAGAACGAATCTAGTAGCGGTCGCACTCGTGTTCCGGCTTAGCCTCGTTAAAATTGAATAGATTTATCATTTCAGTTTTTTATCATAATGCATTCTATAATTTAAAAAGAAATTCTATTTTCTAAATATAGAATTAATAATTCTTCAAATGTTTGACGAAAAATATAGGATACATATTTTCTAACATGGATACTTATGATATTAATCTAATAGCATATCCTTTCAAGACAATTAGAACTCAAATAAATATGCGGCGGTCGTTTCGTTAGCTCTGAAGTCCATTTAGACGTCATTTGCGCTTATGCTAGTGCGAATGTTTTATTGATAACAATACACTGTTACTGTACAAAAACATACCGAATCAAATATGGAATGGGTACAGGAAATTTATTCTTTAGTTACAAAGAAAGATATATCGACTAAATGGCGGTAAATAAGACCCAGGTCATGGTTTATTTTGCTGCTAAAGTGCTTTTATAAAAACAAAGTTAAGGGGGTCTAGCTAATTGAGGAAATCAAACAATATCCAGTGTCTATAACTATTACATATTTGTAATGCCATTTGTAAATGCAACAAATCAAACAATATTCTTAATATCATGGCCTATAGTTGATGTGGCTTTCGATTCATTATATGATGAATGTATAATAATTCCACTATAGTTCCACAATAGTTCCGCAAACTTATTATTCTCTCCAAAAGGATTTGCTTTTCTTTAGACAATATTGATTATTCTTTTACCCATTAAACAGAAACAAATCCTATTTTTTTCAGATAATGATAACGAAATCCTGCCTGTTAATGACGAATATAGGTATGCATAATATTTTTGTCCTCGCAAGGTTTTTTTAAAGCTAAACATTTTGTTTTACCGTTTGATCATTAAATATATATCTATACTAAGCGTCAAAAGTATCGAATATTATGTTTGAGAATTTCTAAGGGGCACTTGAGATATTGTTAGTATTTATGGATTTAATATATTTATACTTCATTATGTTGTTAATACTTCCTGAAATTTTGAAATTAATTGAAAAGTGATTAATATCGGTAATCATCACGTAAAACACACTGGGGTCAAAATCAAAAGTCACAAAACACCATACCACTGCGCATTCACGGAATCACGGTAATTTAATCGATGACTAGCTTAATGCTTGCTAAATAACAATGTTGATTTTTTTCAAATTATGTTTTTTTTTCATATCACGTTTGTTTTTAATAATTTACCGGTTATTTTATTACAGTTATCTCCAACTGGTTAACATAAAAAGTAAATGATCAATTCAATAGAAAAAAAAGGATCGCATTCGGGCAAATGCAAGTGAACGATTTAAAACGATTTCACATTAAATACAAGGGTCACTCGGGCGGGCATAACCGAACATTTTTTAAAATAAATTCCCCCTGTGTAAATAACAATGAAAATGTTTAAATTAAATAACAAGCATTTCTGGATGCTGTCTAATGTAAATGGACGGTTGTTTGCTTTTCAAACGAAAGATGTAACTTTTATGCTTAAAGTTCATTATTTATCTTTAAAGAATCCAAATCATTTATATTTTCTTTAACAATGATTTAAAATTATATGTCTCCTCGAGAAACGTTAATATTGTTGTGGTATGTAACGTTAAGTCGTTCTAAAATCAAAGCCTTATTTCCAAACCACGAATATTCGATCCGTGCTACGGCTTCAACGGTTTACCATTTCCTCTCACCTTGTGGGTATTCATTACAACAAAAACAAAATTAAACTTAAAAGTGATAATAAATATCAATCTAAAATTTTGATACTTCAAAAATAGCATTATTGCAACGCGACCATTGAGACATTCATTAATTGAGGAATTCAGTTGGCTTCAACCAAATGAGCCTTGGTATGGCATTTTGTGACTTTTCACTTCGACCCCTCTATGCTTTAAGTCTTAATGTCATATATTAAATGATCTTCAATCAATCTGAAAACTTCAGGACGTATAATCAACACATAAAACTTAAATAATATTAAGAAATAATAGACGAACAAGATCTCATATCCAACTTGGAATTTTTCAAAAACAATATTCGATACTTTTGACGCTTAGTATATTTAATCGAATTGTAATGCATAAATGAAATATGTTTTGATGGTTACCTTCTACTATGATAACATATACTTTATATAATACTTTCTCCTTTAGACAAGATTTTCTTTTGGAAAGTGGTGTCATGGAAGTACTCGCAGATATCAACGAAACACTTCGTAGAGATATAGGATTCGATCTGAGAGATTTCATGCATCAATGCAACTTCAAAAATCGACCGTGTGATGAGAGGTAAAACGTGATGACGTAATAAATAAAACAAGTGAACTTCGATAAGCAATAAGCGTTTATTTGCAACATATCTTGAAGTCAATGAGGTTTCACTATTTATATACATATAATATATATCGAATATTTTATAAACAAAAGTTTATCTGAATAGAAAGGTTCAATGTTCAATAAAATTGAACGACAACTAATCAATACATAACACTTAATGTATTTTATTTGTTACAGAGATTTCGATTATTACTACAGCACAATGTATGGCAATTGCTATATATTTAACTCGGGATGGACATCACGTGATTTATATTCTGCGTCACTTCCGGGTTCGACACATGGTATACAATAATATACAATTAAAATATATGCAATAAAAATGTATGCAATTAAAATATAACTTTTATTTGAATTTCTTATTCTTCGCGATCATTAAATAAATATATTGAATCATGCATAAAAGAATGATTTAACTTAATATTTAACTTAATAGATTTAAGTAAATGTTAATGTATTTGTTTACAAGTCATGTTCTGATATAACTGATCTAAACTAAATATAGTATTCATAATCGATGTAGTCATGTCTTTTGTGGCTTTTAGGATTAACATTGACCCTAGACATCCAACAAGAGGAATATTTGGAAGGTTTATCAGAGCTTGGTGGGGCTATGGTAGTTATTTCAGCTCAGCAAATTATGCCATTCCCTGAACATGAAGCACTTTTTGTTACTCCGGGGACATTTGCTGTGGTTTCTTTAAAACAGGTTGGAGAATCAAGCTGATATAACATCTTATTTTGGACACTTTTTGTTGCCTATTCAAAATAATAAATGATAAATGAAAAATATCCGTAAAATTCAGTGATCCACGTTTAATTTGAACACGAATAATTTTAAGTAGCCTACACTAAGTAGCCTACATTATAAAGCTATCAATGTACATCGCTGACATAAAAGACAATCGCATATATAAGAATACATATAAATATTTTTCAAATATAGTATAGACATATAGCCTTTTGAATATGCGATTATGACACAAAAGTATCTCATTTAAGGTGGTATCAAAGCGCTTAGGAGGCATATACTCCGACTGTGTCGAAGACAATTTTGAGGATTTAGCATTAAACGTATTCCAAGAGGAATATCCAACCAAATATTCAATCAACGTATGTATACATTTTTTTTTTCAAATACATTTATATGTTTAAAAATACTTCTAACCGTGTTGAAAGTAAATTACACATGAAAAGCTAATACTTTAAAATGTTGTTTCTATAGAGTCATTGTACTCTTTTACACTTTTTACAAGAACTGCAGTCGAATATAAATGTTATTTTATATCTTGAAATTTGGGTCCATATATTCAATGCATGTATTCAAAGTAATAAAGTAGTATATATCATTGAATGTTATTTGATTATACCATTTGAACATACAGGCCTTGTTTCCTTGAATGCGTATCCATATTATCAATGGCCTTATATAACTTTCTTCAGTAGTCTATATAATTGAATGATATTCTACTCTATTTTCATATATGCAGGCCTGTTATAACACATGCTATCAGAAACATGTGATCAGAAGATGTAAATGTGCCGACGCCCAGTATCCCAGAACTGGCAAGGCTTTTGGTAATCGGGAGATTACTTCGTGTAGAATAGCCAATATCACTGAGGGTAACGTGCTATATTTTTATTTATTTATCTTTACAATCTCTTGTTTAACTTGATGACCAATAATTTATAGAATATGGTCAAGAATATAGAAGAATCAACAATATTGAATGACATAATTATATTTTTTTTAATGGAATACAATATAAACATTAACATATTCTATATATACTTATTTGTTTACAGATGAGTGCATGAAATCAGTCATGCGAAGTTTTATCAATCGGGACTTGCATTGTGATTGTCCATCACCTTGTCGGTAAATGATATTTATTTAATAATTATATATGAACTACATAATATCAATTCATGTCAGACATCATTATCAAGCTTATTCTAAAATCAGATAACAAGTTAAAATATATTTTATCAAATATGATATACAAATTTGTTGTTTTTCAGCAACACAATCTATGATAAAAAGATCAGCACTTCAGCATGGCCATCACAAGTGCAAATGGTAATTAATTATTTTTATATAATAGTATGTTAGGTGTTGTAATGCTGGCAACATAGTTTATTTTGTTGCCAGTTTATTCCATTTACAAATACAAATATGTCAAATTTTTGTTTTAGCCACATAACTGTAATTATTGTTACTTCCCATACTACTTTTAGAGAGGTCCAAAAAAATAGAGCCAATTAATAATATTTCTACGTATAAAACAAATAAACATATATGATTTTTAAACAATATCATTTCTTATTGTGTGTTTTAAGGAAACATTACAGCAGAGATTCGACAGACCTGTTGATGAAGAATACATCAACAATAATCTTCTTCGCTTTCAAGTATTTTTCGAAAGCCTAAATATAGAAACAGTTAAGGAATATCCGAAATACCCTGTAAGTTTGTAAATGTATATAGAACACAAACATTCATCAGGCAATGCAGCATGAATATTGGTTGGACCTTATAAATGAGAAAAACATTGGTTCGATTTGTTCACCTTATTAGCCACGGCTTGCTATGCAAGACGTGGATTGTACGACCACTTTGCCGTTATTGATATAGTTAGTTGTTTATTTGTTTAGTTCGTTAACTTTTTTTTTTGAAAATGCTACTCCTCTGGTATTTGTGGGCCTATTTTTATGAGACTTGGTTAAAATATTCCTTGGGAACTAGGGCATAAAAGGTGTGCTATTTTATGCTTATATTGCTTATATAAGCAAAGTTATGATTGCTTGTATATTTTCATTTGAGCAATAAAGTATGCACTTGTCGCCACTTATGCTGCGACTACGTGATTATGACGTAACAATTGAAATAGTTCTGCTGTTGAGGATATCATTGGAGCAATTTTACACACCATTTTGTTTTGATCATCCAATTTCTTTTCATCCATCTCGATTTTTTTTTTCATTTTTTATTGCCTGAACAATTTCTTTTGTTTTGTCAAATTAATTGGAACGATTTGCTGTTCGTGATGAAATTTCAGCAAAGGTATCTCGCAGGTGATTTGCATGTAAAACGGTTTTCCTTCGAATATAGGATGACACACCTTTCATCTTATATAGGTTTCAGTATATTTAAGTGTTCTGCCATTTAACAAGATACGACTATATAAAGACTATTTAATTTTTGCAAAAGTGCAAAGTGCAAAAATAACATTATTACCGTAATTACCGGTGTATAACCCGCGGGTCATACACCGATTTTACAAACAAAACACCCTGGTGCGAGTTATACAACGGTGCGGGTAATACACCGATTTTAAAAACATAAAACACTCGATTTTCGATTTTCATGTAAAATAGGGTTCAATTTTGTAATAATTATCCGATACAATATCGGTTAAAATCTTTAATTTAGCCTTTTATTATGTCATTATAGACTTTATAAGGGAAGAAATAATTACTATCAGCATATGCAAACGTTTTGCATGTGGTTATAGGGTAAAATTTACAATTTCCGAAAAATAAAAAATAGGGTGCGGGTTATACACCGGTGCGGGTTATATACCGAATTTCAAAACATAATTCTTGATTTTCATGGGGTGCGAGTTATACCCCGGTGCGGGTTATACACCGGTAGTTTTCTCGTTTATTGTTTGCTAAAAAGTCCAGTCCTACACTTCAACCCCCTACATGCTTTTAAAACATAACCATATAAAACCGGAATAAGATATCGATGCAATGTGTAATTAGACGTCTTTTATTAACTTTAAGCAAGGTGTGGCACACTGTCCTTGGACAGTCTTGTATATTTTCTGTCACCTAATAAATATTTTTGATAAAAGGTTTTTATTATTAATGTCGTATAAACATATATTGTTATGTATAAATATATTATATCTGATACGAGTATAAAACATATGATCACTCAACACCTAAACAAAAAATGTGTTCATATATAATCCATTACAGCTTACAAAATATTTGGCTGACATAGCTGGCATCACTGGTTTATGGTTAGGATGCACTGTTTTATCAATTGTAAGTTTGTAAAATTAAAGTAATAATTAATAGATGACTATTTATATAATACAGTAGTCAATTACCGGTAATTTGATTTGCTAAAACTATAAAATATAAAAAGTTAAATACTTGCAATGTGGTCTATATGCCAATGCAAGTAATCTTTAGTTTTCAAGTACATTTGTTTATGCAATATTCGCTTTACAAAATATGTAACACACATCTGTATACTTAACCTGTTTTCAAATATATTGATTCACCTTTGCAGTTTGAGATACTTCAATTATGCATGGATATCATTTTCATTTGGATTTCGCGCTTAAGAAATAGAAACAGCATTGCTGACAAGCCACCAGCATCAAAACCCAAATCCAAAACAAAACAGATACCAACCCATAAAAGAAAGACAACAATAAAGAGCACAAAACAAAGTATCAAATTATCGAAAAGTACAAAAGATACCTCACTAAAAGCGGATACTGTTGAATCGTTTACTGGATTTGCGTCTTCTTCTGCTGCCACAATATCAAACAAAAGTCTATCATATCCATCGCCTGTTCATCTACCAAAAGACAGTTATAAGCCATACGGCGTTGACTATTTAACAAGTTCTGAAGACGAGGTTGAGGATATTGAAAATAACAATGAAATGGTAGAAAATGAAAGCTCAAAAAAGCAGAAACGACGAAAGATTAAACGGAAGAAGAAAGCAAAAATAGCAAAAGCGGTTAAGAAAAAGAGAGGTACAGGAACGAAAAAGAAGTCAAAATAATGCTTGGATTTGTGTAATGAAAATACTTTTCCTAAGTACTTTTATTAAATATTATTTGTTTTATCTGAATACTGAATCAATGTATACAACTTTGATTCCGTAATATTATATGGTATTCGTTTGGGTTGGCGCAATTGTTCTTAGTTCAAATTGATTTGGCAATGCCAGTTATGCACCATTGTATCATAGTTATATCATATACATTCTATGTTTATAAGATATCTATCATTAGCATGATTATTTATCGTATTATATCTGATGGTTGAGCTGTAGTACTTTATTTGTAAAAATCAATTTCAAAAGCTATCAAAGGAATATGATATGGATTGAAAAATATAAAATATGTAAGAAATTAATAAATAAAGGTATATGGGTTGTTTACTTTCTTGATTGCGTCTGTTGTACATTTTAGCCCCCAGCCAACCAATTTGGTTAAGGGCTATTGCATCCCCCGTTCCGTCTGTCCGTCCGTCTGTTCACATTTGAGGTGCAGAAGTTTGAGACTTTTTTGGATATTCACACAGCACTATGTCCGCGGCACTTTGGTATGAAGCCTTGGTCCAAAGGTTCTGAATCTACGTCGTTTATTGCATCCCCCGTTCCGTCTGTCCGTCCGTCTGTTAACATTTGAGGTGCAGAAGTTTGTTAGCGACATTTTGGTATTAAGCCTTTGTCCTAGGGTTCTGAAACTGAGAGTGACAGAATATATATTGTAAATATGCAACTTCAAAGTTTCTGTTTGATCGACCAACAATTGTCGAAATTACGGGGGTCTGAACTTAGACGAATTTGAGACATTTTTTTAATATTTATACAGCACTTTGTCCGCGGCACTTTGGTATGAAGCCTTGGTTCTAAGGTTCTGAATCTTCACACAGTGACAGAATATATATTGTAGATATCCAACTTTGAGGCCTCAATTTGATTGACCAAAAATTAGTCGAAATAACGGCGATCTGAACTTAGACAAATTTGAGACATTTTTGGATATTTGTACAGCACTTTGTCCGCGGCACTTTGGTATGAAGCCTTGGTCCTAGGGTTCTGAATCTTCACACAGTGATATAATATATATTGTAAATATGCAACTTTGAGGTTTCAGGTTGATCGACCAAAAATTTACGGGGATCTGAACTTAGATGAATTTGAGATATTTTGGGATATTTGTACAGCACAGAAAGATTACGCGTATATTGTGACATTGTGAGGACTTCATTGTGTGGAAGAATATGCTACGCCAACGGTGTGAAAAAAGACGTTGTGAGAAAGACGATGTGAGAAAGACATTGTGAGAAAGATAGTTTTTGCCCTGCTTCTTTTAATCGACAAATATTCGTGATAAATAATGTGGTGCATAGGCTGGGGGCTTTGCATATCTTATGTCTATGTTTATACATTTGTGGCAGTATAAAACGCATCATACAATAAAGAGATTGAACTTTCAGACATAAGAATACAACATCAAAGTAAAGAATATACTACAAAATGCTATATTCTACGCAGAAACGCTAGAGTAGTGGATGTAAATCATAATTTTACATAAGCTGGCTGGTTCCAGTTATCGTCAAACTTAGAATGGTAAATGACAAACAAACACACTATTAATATTTTCATGTTTCTTTTTACTTCGGCCACACTTTTACTCTTATTTAATTTATGAAAATAGACTTTAGTCTTGATATGTTTTCTTTACTTATAAAACATCTATAGTAAGTTTATATAACAAGTGTCTCGTATATTTTGATTTTTCGTAAGTATGTTGCTGATATATTGACCTTAAAAGGAACAGAGAGTTCAAAGAAACTAATAGATTTTTCGATTCTATTTAAAGTAATAAGATCAGGCCTTGAGCAAGTGATAAGAATATCCGTATGTATGGTCGATATGCCCGACAAGTGAGTCGGTAGATCGATGAATACCTCCAGTGGCTGGTCGGTCGAAATGGAAACGTATATTGTTCGAAATATTGAATCGTGGCGCCAGTCGTATCTTTCAAGCATGTTTGGACAGTTGTGTTTCTTTCTGTCCACATTTAGACTTAGAATTTGCTCTCTTGCTCTAGCGTTTGAGATTTCAGTTCGTAGCTAGAGTCTATATTGTGGCAATAATTGCGAAAAGTAGTATACCGCGGAGCAGGTTGTATATAAGGCTTCGCCATGTAATGAGCAAATGCCCTGGATGAAGTTAAATAAAACGCCCTTGAACTGTTAGTTCTTTGATTTCGCTTATCCATTTGTGTTGAAATTTTTCGTTTATACTGCGTTTTATCCGGGATTTCACTCTTTCGTCAATTTTCGTCGATGGGCTTTTGGTCGGGTAGGGCAGCGGACAGGTTCTTTTAATAGTATGTCTATGTAGAACCTTTACTTGTCCATTGTCTCTCTGGTTCGGTTACGAATCAATCGAAGTGTTAATTGTCGTATCCGCCTTGAATCTAGATGACGAACGGGCAATTGCGTGAGATTCTCTGTATATTTGAGAGAGTGATTTTATGTTTAATCCTTCATTTAAATGTAATGCGGTTCTGTGGCGGAAGGGGACATTTTTAAACATTTTTGAGGTAGCAGTCACACAAATTATCGAGCTTGGCTAGGTCCGTAGATGTGAGTTCGTGGACTTTTAGTCTGAAGCCAACAGTGGGGAGAAGTTATTCATCGAATAATTTTACTTTAAACTCGTCGCGAATATGCGATTTTTCGATATTCTCAAGTATCAGCTTGATACCATCGTGAATAAATTTATTCAGTTAACTTATTTTGCACAACACCTTTAATGACTTATACCAGAGAGGTTTACCATATAGAGAGTTAAGTATAAGGTAAGTTTTAAACACTTATTATCCTTGAAGATAATAATGGAATACTGACCAATTCTGTATGATAAAGGGACATGCTTGTTCGAAATAAACCCAAGTTTTTTTATTAGTATTTTCACACATAATGAATTTTGAGCAATATTTTTCTGCTCAACATCTCCACTGATAAATCGGTGATATGAAAAACAAAATACATTGTCATCATAATCCCACCTTCTATTAAATCGTTCATCGTCACACAGTCGTAATTACATGGATGATAGCAAGGTTTTATACGAATAGTGCATATTGGCTTCATTTTACAGGGGCATCCAACGAGCTTCATTTTCTATATAAGCCAACAATATCTGTTCTTTTTTATCTGTTCTTAAAATTAACTAGCTAGAAAAAGATGTTATACTAATGCCTATGCGAAGATTTCTATATAGAGGTCTTGGTCATTTTAGCAGATTTAATTATACAATTATATCATTCCATGGAAAATGAATGAGAAAAAGTGGGCTGATTTTCCTAGCTAGCAGAACAGATATATTGCAGAACAGGTCCGTTGGATGCCCCTGATTTTAGAACAAGTTGTTTCGAAACAGTTAATAGAGACGTTGGGCTAACAGAGGGACTAGATTATTTTTATTTTGTTTTTACCCGCATAACCATTTCCAAAAGTAAAGTGACGTTTCTGCAGTTTTACTATTTAATATTTTAACATATAGTAATATATACTTTTTAAAATTAAATAAATATAACTCTTGAATAATATAAGTAAACATCTTAAAATGGCATTTTTGTCAGAATTCACTTAGCAACTCAGGCTTACAAAGAGAAAAGATGGGCGATAATTGATGATTTTCGCACAATTATTTTAGAGATCGGGAGTAGGCCGCATAAATTAATATATTGAATTCATAGTTTAGCTTTGGCAAAAATAGCGGCTTTTGAAAGCTAATATAATATCGCATATCATGGTTTATCATGATATATTGAATATTTTGAAAACGTGTGTACTCGTACTAGGTCGAAAAGGTGTTTTCGGGAAAAAGTGTACTCGTAAATAACGCATTACCTGACATTTTAAATCTGACCAA
Organism: Hydroides elegans; assembly: GCA_001703475.1. Classification (NCBI taxonomy): domain Eukaryota; kingdom Metazoa; phylum Annelida; class Polychaeta; order Sabellida; family Serpulidae; genus Hydroides; species Hydroides elegans. The sequence goes on from LQRL01116948.1 coordinate 15,338, forward strand.
TATACATACAATTCCTAAATGTCTTATTATCTTCTAAAAACTCAAAATCCAGCCGAAAACACCTCGCTGTCCTCGTACAAGTCCGGATAAAAGTTGGATTCGGTGAAAGTATAACAAAAGTTGTAAAAAGGTTTCTTGAATTTTATTGCACATGCGACCCCATTTTTATATAATATGTTTACATATTGAGGCATATCTTTTTCAAGAACAATTTTATGAAATATCCGGGAGCATAATTTAAATAGCCTCTTAACGTCCCGGATGAGTTGGTCGTGTTGTGATTGCGTATTGAATTTAGTGAGTATTATATGAAAACTCCGGATGATACTCAAAATAACTCTGAAACGATAGAGCCGCTAATCCAGGATTTGATTGTTGAAGGAAGTGGAATATTGTCACCAACCATGTGATTCGCAACTTGTTTAAATACTTGGACAACTCGTTTTCAATAAATATATTTGACACACATATGTGTTTAACCCATGAAGGAACACATATTAAATTTGATTGCATTTTTCTCAGATGGTTCGCAGTTACAACGAAGAGCTCCAGTATTTGGAGAAAATTTCTGGCAATGCATGGCGAATTAAAAAGGGCTTCGTACCCAACATGAACGTAAGTCTTAGTGCGTTGACATATTTCATTAGTTTCAGCTTCCATGTAATTAATTGGTAAATAATACTTGTATATAAACACTTCCGAAGCATCTTTTCATATCATATTTAGATTGAATACATTTTAACTTGTTAATACGTCTTTCTTTACGCAGGTTGAGGGCATATTCTACATCAACGAGAACCTTGAAAAACTCATGTTTGACGAATTGAAACAATCCTGCCGGACGGGAGGTTTTGGTGGCTTCCTCCCGGGCATGAAACAAATCGCCAATGTGGCCGCCCTGCCCGGCATTGTGGGTCAATCGGTCGGACTACCGGATGTTCATTCGGGCTACGGCTTCGCCATCGGCAATATGGCAGCGTTCGATATGAGCGACCCTAATGCGGTGGTGTCGCCAGGTATATGTGCTAATATGAATTTATGGACTTTTCTTATAAGAAGCTCGATAAATGCGTATAAAATGACTATATTCTGCAATGAGTTTTCGGGTTGTGTTCAATATAAATGAACCCAACGCGTAGATGTCACCAAGTATATGTGTGCTTATAAAATCGGATGTATGTTGCTATATGCTTTTGATTTGTATTTAAGATGCTCTATCCCCACTTTTTGAAACTCATACCACATCATCAACAGTTGTACCTTCCTGCCTCTTATTTGTCATCAAATCATTACAAATTTTACTATATGTAAAGATGTAACTTTAGAATAAATTGAATAACTAACTTTATGTTATGTAGGTGGTGTAGGTTTCGATATCAACTGCGGCGTGCGTCTGTTGCGTACGAATCTATTCGAAAAGGACATTTTACCGGTAAAGGAACAGCTGGCACAAAGCATGTTTGATCATACGCCCGTCGGAGTGGGGTCAAAAGGCATAATTCCCATGACTGCAAAGTAAGTACCGGGTATGAGAAAACGAAAAGCAGAAACTATTGTGAAAAAACCCGTTTAATCAAACACCAGTTAAAAACCGAAATATTGCATTTAAATAACATTATCGGGAACCAAAGATTCTGTATTTTCTTTATTATCTCATCGGAAAAACCTTAAATCGGTTGAATCAAACTGTTTTCGCCGGTTCCGAAGCGGTCGAACAAACAAGGTTCTTCTGTTTATCCATCTTTACTGAATCCTGGAGGAAATGTTCGGATATGTATTGTCTTTGAATAAGCTAACCTTACTAAGTGGCGTGCCGATTGACGTTGCCGGTTACGAACCACCATCGATTTTGGGAAATACGCTTGGCCTTCTCGAAGGTGAGGCCCGCTTATTGGGTGATGTTGTCACTCCATTGCAGTCTTGGCCTTCCTCTTCCGCGCTTGTCCTCGACCATACCCTCCAGTAGATCTCTTTGCAGCGAATCATGTCTCGTGACATGCCCAAAAAATCACCTTAGAATTGAACCACAAATTTTACAAAGGAAAATACTAATAAGAATAATAATCTGAATAAATTATTATTTGTACAGAGACCTAGAGGAGTGCCTTGAAATGGGCATGGACTGGTCCCTGCGCGAGGGCTACATTTGGGCGGAAGACAAAGAGCACTGTGAAGAATATGGACGCATGTTACAAGCCGACCCGTCCAAAGTCAGCATGCGCGCGAAGAAACGGGGCTTGCCACAGGTAGGCATTGTATTGATAATCATTGAGGGATTGATACTATTTGATGAAAGGGGATGAGTAGTTATGAAAGAAACGGACGCCACTAATATAGTTCTGTTTTGTTTGGTTTTGTTGGGGTGGGGTGGGGGACAACACTTCGTTGCCTCAAAATCCAGTGTGCGGGCTTATAAGAGGGACTTGACATTTGATATCCGTCATGCAGCTTTTATAGATATTATATAGCTATAGTTGTAATCTATGAGTGATACATGTAGTATGTCTCAAAACCTAACGTTGTGTACTTACTTTTGATGCCTTCTTTTTGTCCCTTACAGCTGGGAACACTGGGAGCCGGCAACCACTACGCGGAAATCCAAGTGGTCGACGAAATCTACAACAAGTTCAACGCCAAAAAGATGGGTATTGAGGAAACGGGACAGATCTGTGTTATGTTGCATTGTGGGAGTCGTGGATTGGGACACCAGGTTGCCACGGGTAAGCAGTGTGAACCTTATAAATGCAAATAACTCATAACATATAGACTACCGTTGCTAAACATATGCTTCCGAGAATATATCGTCTCAACACACTGCCACATTTAAACATAAAAGGGCAGCCGTTGCTTTGTGATAGAACGCTCGCCTCGTAATCACAAGGTCCCGTGTTTGAATCCGATCAGGGGTGTTTGCTTGGGTGTAGGCGTGTATTCTGACATTGATTCACGGCAATCTAATGGGTTTTCTTGCTATCACGGAAATCTTAATTCGCCCATTGCCATCAAGGTTGTAACTTCCTTTAAATAATATACTCAGCGCTGGGCCATGCCTCAACCCATACTGAGAATATAGCATCTAAGCAAGTGGCCGCTTAGCATTTTATCCACAAGGTGAAGTTGCCCCTTTTCTCTTTTTAACTAATCACATTATTATCCCCCGTGAAAACGAGGGGATATAGGGTTGAGCTTGTCCGTCTGTCCGTCTGTCCGTCCGTCCGTCTGTCTGTCCCGCTTGATATAGGGTACTTTGTCCACGCGAGTTTGGGATGAAGGAGTTGAGCTAGAGCTTTCAAATTTTATACACGCATAAACCAAGGTCTGAAGTCGTGCCTCGTCAAAGTTTCATCTCGATCGGTTGAATATTGTCGATTCTAGAGCACTTTAAAAATTGTCGATTTTAAACTTTTTGTAAGATGCCAAGCACTTTGTCCACGCGAGTTTGGGATGAAGGAGTTGAGCTAGAGCTTTCAAATTTTATACACGCATAAACCAAGGTCTGAAGTCGTGCCTC
>LQRL01116960.1:4071-18854 GCA_001703475.1 Hydroides elegans
CGGGCGAGTGCGACGGGATGGGGACACATACCCTCTCGAACGACCACATCGGTAGGACGTCGCTCAGTGATCAATTGAAAAAAAAAAATCGAAAAAAAAACATCACGATAAAGTTTTAAAAAAAAACGGAAATATTGATTCCAGACTATATGCATGGAAATTCATAAGGTGAGTCTCTAACTATTTATATTATTTGATGTTTGTAAATGAAATAAGAAAAATGAAATAGTTTGGATAAATTGATATACCAAATTAATTTATCTTATTTTTAATAACAATAATTATGATCAATAATTTAATATTCATATTGTAAATATCATTTTTTGTGTGAAATATCGAAAATGCGCATTTTAATAGTATCGTCTTAACCTAATAAGGAGCGATTTAAATGCAAAGTTATTTTCTTAGTTGAGATTTTATAAAGATAAATAAAGCAATTACACCAATTTGATTAATCAGATATCAATATACAATCTTTTAATGTTTATACTTATTATCAAATAGCACAATTTTTATTTATGGGATTCCGTGTTTGTATACCTAGTAACCATTTTTTTATTTATGGAATTCCATGTTTGTATACCAAGTAACCATGAATATTTGTTTTGAAATATTTATGATTAGATAATTTAGAAATATTTTGATGAATTTACGCTGTTATTTTTGAATATCAAATGGCGATGCTATTTATCACTTTCTTATTTTATCGCTGTCAATTTAAGAAACATAAGAAAGTAATAATTAACATACATGATAGAAGCGAACGCAATAATATTTGTTTAAATCAAAAATCGATTTTGAAATTGATTGCACTATACTCGCATAGATTTATATTTCTAAAGAAAATAATGATAAATAATTTAATCTCGTTAGGTTTATAAGAGGGGAATTATTCAATCACTAGATTTTTTTGGACGGAGTAAATATTTTGAACGATTAAATCTATTATGTCGATGAATTTAACCAAGCAAAAACATAACAATTTAGGCTCACATATACACTATGCTGTATTGATTTCAACCTCAAAGTTCTTAACTGCATACGGCGTTGTGACTTTTTGAAATGGTTATTGCAATAAAGGTTTAAACAGTATAATATTTTTTCAAAATATTTCTAATGAAAAATAACAATATGAACATTTTTTTCAAAATCAATATCAATTTGATTCTCGTATAAAAAGATTTGTCTATATAAAGTGTGTAAGTGGTAATTATTTCTATTTTCAAACTAAAATATTTTTCAAAATTAAGATGAGTCGATAAATACAGCTTTTGATTTCGCTTGGTGCATTTGGCAATATGATTATTCAATTAAATCAATACGACAAGGTTTCTGCTGATACATCTGCTGTAACCTTAATAAATTTCTACACCTACATATTAATAACCGCATCATCAATCAATATCGGCACATGTGTTGCTGTTTGCCGTGTCCCTTTAATAACCTTGCCTCTTCTATATTGACTTGTAGGTTGCCATAGCAGCCAACAGCCCACATCGCCGTAAAAGGGGAGAAGAAGAAAGAGGGTATCGATTCGTGAGCACTGTGAGCTGAGTAGGCGCAACTGAGCATTGGCAAATCTCCACCACAGCTTGGGTAGACACTTAAGCAAAGCAAGGCCCCAGGCCGAAGGAAACAGAGAGAGAAAGGGGCTTTGCAGACACTGTGGCATGATCAATAGTCGCATCAATAAGTTTACCCACAAGCCCCCGTGACAATTTAAGTTATGCAGGCAAGTGGCCATTGTTCCAGACGGCAGGCAGAGGGGCACCAGGGTGCAGCAAAGATCCAGGCTCTTGCTGTAGCCGGATCTGCTGTGCCGCCAAATGGCAAGCCCGCAAAGCCGATAATCAGTGGATGCCACGAGAATTGGATATGGGACATGTGGTCTAAATCGCCCGAGGTGCGTCTCGGTGGCGGGGGAGAAAATGGTGGATCAAAACAAGTGTATTTCCATCCGAACTGGAGCAATGGAACTGCGGCGGTGCGCGGAAACAAGCCGCTCAACTACGGCGTGCATTACTGGGAGATCCACGTGTCTCAACGTGTGTTCGGCACAAGCATGATGTTCGGTGTTTGCACCAAAGACGCCAGCCTACATGCGGACTCGTTCATTAATCTCATCGGTGAAGACGAGTTCAGCTGGGGACTATCACATAAAGGCACGCTTTGGCACAACGGCCAATCCAAACAGTTCATGCGCCCGTTTCGCGAAAACGAAGCCACGATCATCGGACTGCTCTTTGACTGGTATCGCGGTACGCTCAGCTATTATAAAGATGGCGAGTACCTAGGCGTGGCTTTCAACGGCCTAACGAGCCAGGAAGACATCTACCCGGTGGTGTCATCGACAGCGGCAAAAACCGAAATGACGCTCGGTGTCTGCATTCGCAACTTCGACAGTCTTCAGGACCGATGTCGCGCGGTTATCGCACAATACTGTCACAATAATGGTATTGATGAACTGCCGCTCCCCGGGAAGATACGCGACTACATCAAAGAAGTGCTATATGGACAGTAGCTGTAGGTGTTCGAAATTCAAAGGTGACTATTCAAACGCATAGCAGCTACGTTATTCCGTGTTGCGCGCAGCTATTCCAGTTAGACCGGATGACGCAACGACCAAGAGGAGTGACGTCGCGGAAACCAGCCTAGGGCTCCGCGTGGGAACACAACCATATGCCCCGCCCAAAGTAACAAGCCAGGGAAAGAATAAGGAAGGCACGCTGGGGCCGAATCTTAGGGACTGCGGTGGACACCAGGGGCAAACACAATCATCAACTACGCCCTCGAGATAATTTCGGACTTTGAAGCAGCACTAAAGACAGTTCAACGATTTTGGGTAAATTTCAAATTCATTCAACATATTTTTTTTGGTTTAATTTTGATTGTTTATGGAGGTAAAAATGTCACGTTTTTACATCTACACGTGAAAATGCCTCGAGTTAATGAACATTTAAAAATGGCTACTGCAACAAAAAGTGAATGAAACAGATATTGTTATAACTAGGGTGTTGAGTTCATTTAATATTATTTTCATAATTTCACCATCACGCACGAATATGTATTGTAAATCTCGCCAATGACAGATGCTGTCGATACAAAATTAATAGATTTCGTAATAGCATCAATTTGGCTAATTTCTAAATGAAATAATTTTGATATTTTTCTAAGTGTGTTTACCCAAACTGCTTCAAATTGACATCTAAAATTCATTCCATTCATAATTTATTCAGAGTTGAACAGCCCACGCAGTTCCATTATTTAATAAATTCATTTCTATTGCGAATGTTCATTCAAGCAGAGTTAAAAGCCGCTGTTGCAAAAGCTGCTTAGAAATAGTGCACCATATTGCAATCATATTCTTGATGTCTTTGTTGGAAATGTCTCTCTTTTGTCTGAATTATTATGACGAGCATGGTGAACTATGCCAGATATATGCGATGAGAGCGCCCTTCCACTTTGTGTTTTCCTTTCATAGAGATTGATTTTCTAGTTTCCATTCTTCTCAATCACCAGGATAATTTGCAAAATTCATTCACCTAGACATATCAAAAGAAACGTGGGAAATATGATTAAATGAAGGTATTTAAAATTTCGAAATTTAAGAAGGAAAACGTATTCCCCTGCTTAGGTAAAACAAAATTATAAAATAATAGGAATTCTATAATTAGAACAGTCGTATTTGTATAATAAGCATTCTGCGACAGGTGCATAGCCCACTTTGATGTTTCATTTTCAATCTCTTCCTTTTATAAATCGGGAAATTAAAATAACTTTCCACCATTCTAAAACCAATATCACCTTAAATATAACAGTTTTAGCATGAAATCGCCAGTAAATACCATCGCCGATCATTATAAGTTGGTATCTGCATGAAAGGATAATACAAAGGGAAATGAGGCTAAAAGGTGTTAAGAGCCCCTTAAGAAGCGCTGTTGACATGGGTTGAAGGGGTTGACAGAAGTCATATTGCGCATGCATACTTAACGACATGGCTTTCGTCTTGACGTTTCCCAGATGTTGCTGTATTTTTTGGGCATCCCTTGCTATTTTTGTCCCGAGACATTTCCAATAGAGTCATCAATTTCTCGTATTTCCAAAAATGTTCACTTTTAATTGACTCCTCGTGAGACTTGACTCGCATTACAAGTGTTGGTAAAATTCTGTGAAACGCGTCAATTTTGTAACTTTCAGTAACCTGTGTTTTGTCATCTTTAAGATCTTGTAATTTAATATGTACAGTGTAATATTAGATCTAACGTGTGTGCATATTGTCGAAAATTTAAGTGTGAACATGCATAATGGGCCAATCTTGTATTTAATATTGAAGGTTTTTGAACATCAATCCTTCAAGGTGCCAAAGTGTATTTAATTCAAGTAAAATAGTTTTGAAAGGTGCCACTTTTGTATTTATTTAGTTATTTAAGACGGTCAATTTGAAATCCAAATCTCCACTTAACACTCTATTTGCTGTATTCGGTGTGCAATTCTAACATACAATACATTCCAAACTGTAAATACTGTAGTTTGTAGTTGATTTAGTATTTAATTAATTTATGTTTTAGTCTAGATTCAGATATCAAGCATAAACCCGGGTGGTATATCATAGCAACTTACAGGATGTATATAGCTTTTTTCTTCATTGTCATATAATGTAACTGTAAATGCAAATTAGTTTAGGATTGTAGTAAATTATAGTTTTTTCTTCATTTTTTTTTATCAAGCGTGTTACGGGAAGTGATTCCCAGCTAGCAGCTTAATCCGGGTGAAAATCTAGTCAAATATGTACAGGAATCTCGTATTTTTCTTTTGTCTCATATATGTATCGTGTTTTTAATATATTACTGATGAGTGCTATTCTAGTCAACAATGTATAGCCACTTTGTTTGTGAGTTTTCTTGTGTTGTGTAGGAACTTAAATCCAGTCCGATGAGTGATAATCTAGTCAACAATGTACAGTTGAACGTTTCGAAAGAGTTTGAAGAGTGAAAGCTTGAATGTGTCGGGAACGAACGAATTTCTAGTCAGTTATTTATTTCATAAATTATTGTAAGAAAAAGAGTAGTAAATTATTTTAGTTTTAGAAAGCAACAAAATGAAAGTTTAAGAGCGTGATGGTGTTAAAATGATTGGATGTTTTTGGAGATTTACTGCTTTCGATATGCCGTGAATCCGTCGTATTAACACCTTCTTTACATAAATTCCTTCATTTCGTTTGCTAGAAGTAGTTTTAGTTTAGTATTTATGATAGTATGTTAAGGGAGAGCTACCATGACAAGTATAAGATTCGATGAGTGATTTCTAGTCAAAGTATGAAAGTTTTGGAGTAAATGGAGTGTGTTTCTTCTAGTCAATTCTATTTAATGTGAGTGCATCATGAATCTGGAGTATATGAAGTTAAATGGTAAACAAGGATTTAGTAAATCCTGAGAGATGAGTGAATTCTAGTCAAAGAATTAATTTATTGAATGTAAGCGCGAGTGCAAGAATATGTGTGGCTTTTTCTGGGTTCTATGTTGTCTATAAGAAAGATGAGTAAATTCTAGTCAAAGAATTAAATTATTGAATGGAAGTTCGAATGAGTGGATTATTATTTAGTCTTAATTTATGTCTAGCAATCTTAGAAGATGAGTGAAATTCTAGTCAAAGAATTAAATTATGATCGTATGTTAGTGTTAGGAATTCCTTAGGATGAGTGAAAATTCTAGTCAAGAATAGTGTGGAAGCGTTAGTGAGAATGGTAATATTATAAGTCAGAAATGTGTATTTCCTAGTCAACCAAAAAAATCTAGTCAAATATGGTAGTCAGGAATATGAACCTAAATCTACGAAAGATGCAACATTTCTCAATTCTCAAAATATACCTTGGATTGTAAATGCGAGCCTTCATGAACAAAAACTTTTTTAAATTTTGATTTCACAATTCGTTTCCCAATCATTTAAAAAATGAAATGTGTCTAATCTGCCTTATAAATTACCAAAATTAGTGAGTGTGTGCGCGTATGTATAATGCTTTGCTTAGCTATATTGAATGTATAATGTCAGGGGGGAGACTACAATCTCAAGAGTGCAACTCTACTCAAATGTATATAATGCAAAAACGTAGGTAGATATGTGTATATCTATAGTTAAGTGTGTATTCCTTAGTATTTATCACAGCAATTTACTTCCAAAAGTTGCTCTTTTAAATAACAGCTTCAAGACTAGGTCTTGTATTTTGCTAATTTATCAGAGCATTAATTTTGAAGTATTTTGTTTTAGTTTAGTTCAAAAAGCTTTGTCTTAAACGACATGGTTTGTCAGGCGGGCGAAGTGCAATAAAAGCGTAGTAACAAAGTGCATTAATGCTTAGTATAGATACGTCAATGTAGTAACAAATATGAACTAATTCGATTTAATATGAAATGGAATGTTAAATTTCACATGTGACAATCTTATGTGTGATTAAGAATCGAAGACCAATGTGAAAAGTAGCATTTTATTTGTGTGAAGGAAACCTCCTCAATTATGTTGGATATTTTAGGAAAACTCCGGTGTTTAGATTTTGGACACTTAGGAATCCCAAAAGTTAAAATTAACAGAAATTGAGGAGAGTTCCAAATCGAAATTAGAACTATTTATTAGGTGTCAAGCTGGGGCCTTTCAACTTACAAAAGGGGTGGGTTGGTCCACAAGCGAAAATCTTCACAATTGATCTCATTCTGTAACATAGACTCAATGTTGTGTATTAACCTAGTAAAACAATTAGTCGACAGGTGTCACTGTAATTAGGTTTTGAAAAGCACGTGGGATTAGCGTAGGATATCCTTTGATGGTAGGTCTATTTTAGGTCTATTTATAGTTTTTATGTTTGATCTTATTTAAATGCTATCATTAAATGTATTTTACAATTAATTTAACAACTGTAGTTTTAGTTTTATTAATCGTAAGGTTTCGAAGCCTTACAAAAAGGGAGCACCGTTTCTAATATATTGTGTACAGTTATTTTACCTATTCTATTTCACCTATTGTAAAAGCTTGCACAAGTGTGTACTTGGTCACATCTTGCTATTTGTAACCCACAATATTATTTTGTAGTTTTTTGTAGCTTTTTGTAACAACAGTTTCAAGTTTGTTCGATATTTTTTTAGACATCTATACCGTAAAGCATTACTGTGCGAATTCGTTATGTTTCGTTCTATGTTAAAACCTTATTACAATCACTTTGAAAATATCACAAATATTGGCTTTCAAAACAAAAATATTTTAGATTAAGTTCAACCTCTTTTATCCTCTTAATATTTGTAACATTCCGAAATATTCAAAGACAAGTTATCACAATTGAGATGCACCGTAAAAAGTGTTGTTGAATGTATTACAGCTTAACGTGAGTGGCAGAATGGTTTCAAAGTGGTCAAACATGAGTTATATGCACATTACTGTTACCGTAGTTTATATCGCACCACCAAGACTGTTAATGTTGGTCAAGGTATCCAGAGTCAAGTAGTATTTTATGTTTTCTAAAGAAACAAGTGTGAGAAACTGTAAGACAAGAAACGAATGAAAATAAAAATAAATAAAAATGGAAAAAGTGAAATTGACCGTTTTTCTTCGTTGTCTTCGAACTTCAGAAAAGCTATTGCAATACTTTTATATACATTGGATATTTCAAATGGTCTCAAAACAAGATAATACGGACCAAACGTGTCCAGTCAATTCCATGCAACACAAATCATATCATAAATACATATTTAAGTCCTACAGCTTATTGACAACGAGAAAACATATTGACTTAAAACTATCGTTTTTCGACTATCCAAATAAAAGAGCACTCTTGTGTACGATACACTTTATTACTCATGCAAAATTGAATCTGGAAAAGTTTTCCGTACAATGATGATAATATGAAACGCCTTTATCAGAGTTGATTCACCTTCGAATTTTCGCTCAATCTGCATACCATGAGCAAATACCATACTACAAAAGCAAAACCCATTCTTATATCCCAACACCCTCATAATTAATAGTACACTCTTTGAGTTTCATTTTCCGAAATCCATGTGCGACGGGCCAACGATCACATATTTATCCCCAATCATTCTTAAAACAATTACATCCCCCTTTTATATCCTAATACACCGTGCACCACATCATCACAACAATGGCGCCTTGGGTCCTCCCTCGGCATTGAGTGACTCTGCCATGAGGAGCTTGCCGAAACTCTGGTTGGCGAAGTCGCTGATCTGATCCGCATACACGGAGATCTGGCCGCCGAGCAAAAGACTGTCGAGGCGCGGAGGGGCGGTGAGGGGCTTGAAGAGCTTGGTGAGGTCCTCTTCTGGCAGCGGAGGTTCGCCTTTGGCCGCGCGGGCGTCGTTGTCTCCTTTCTGTTTAAGAACGAAAAAGAGATATTTAGAGAAAGGCTATTTATATTCAATGCAATGGCTCGTGTATCTATGGAGATTCAGGGCTGCGACGTTTTTTTGACGGCTTAGTAAGGATTATCGAATTTAAAACTTGAGTTGCAGATGGAGTGCTGCTTATAAATACGCATTTTCAAAACAAAGAACATTATATCTTAACTCACACCATTATACCAGATAAGGTTAAATGACAAATTTTCGAGTGTCCCACTACTATTAAGCGAAACCTTTGACAATTTGACACTGATGGGTGATTGATAGAAGGAAGAGTAGGGTATCACCAAGAGACAGGGCACTTTTAATGCGGGAGGTATGGGATGAGCCACACTCCTTGTTAAAACATAACACCTTTGAAGTGCTGACACCCCGTCAATTCGCTGTCGCATTTCGACGCCCCCGCAGGACATACTTAATATCTTAATCAAGTGTCGATGGGTTGAATATTTGTGTTTTAATGAAGACATAAAGCATCTACGGACATCGATGGAGTTGAGTTTATATCGTTTTGAAACATTAATCTGCATATGAACTCTACAGGATGCTAAAAGGTGCATCGAATTACCATTCAGATTCTACGAACTTAATGAAAAAAAAGATTTTGTTTATAATTTGCTCCTCATTGCATGAAATTCATAAAAAAAATCACTAAAATAGAAAAGAGAGTTTTCTCGCAACGAATTCGACATTTTCTCAGTTTAGTGCAGCGCTGACCTTTGGTGCTCAACTCCCTCAACGCAAAGCCATTCAACGCCCCTTCCCCCACCCCCCTCGACAGTCCCAAGCATCACTAATGCACTCAGGTCTCGCACTTGTCACCCTAGCGCGTTGTATTTCACTGCGACTCCCCTCTCAAAAAGGGTGAACTGCATTTAGCTCAATGTCCTCGGGCTATGGACGGTGACCGTGGGTGTGCCCTTTAAAAATGGCCGATGCCACGACACACAATGCCTATAACGGGCGATAATGAAGGGTCTTGCATAATGGAGGTGGGTAGGGTGTGAGAGGGAAAAAAGGTGATAGTATTCACACATCTGCCCGAGTGATAATGTTCCATAATGCACTTGATATTAAAAGGGAGAGATGAATCAAAACTTGCAAAAACAGCTGCTTGTTGCAATTTGCTTTATTTTGATTTGATGTAGCATATTTTAATAAGAGGGTCTACTTAAAGAACCTTCTTTTATTTGCTATGTAGAAAGTATGTAGCACTGTAGGAGCTGCAAAGGTCAAGAGATTAACTTCAGAACCCATTATTTTAAAAGATATTCTACACTGATCCAAGACTTGTAACTGTATAAACATGTTTAATAATATTTAACCTCAGCCTTTGATGCACAGATGTAAATAAAATGTAGTCGAATGGGACTAAAGTGCATGCATCGTATGTTTAATTTAGCCAAGGATTATCTGAAGAACTTAAATCTAAAATTGAAAATGATCCGTGAAAAAAAATTAAGAAACGACCCAGTATAGCAACCTAAGCTTCACCTCTTCTATAACTTAAATTCTGCAGGTCAAACCTACTGAGGGTCAGTTGTATCAGAGATAAAAGGTAATCGCATAAGAAATCAAGGCAGGTTGCCACATGGTGGAATTTTTAATCGCAGCGAAAGCACAATGATTAGCGGTAAACTAATGTTCTCAAAATTAGTAGTTGCGCACACTCAAACCAGGCATTAAACAAGATTGTGCACTGCCACTGCAAAGGAATAAAATAGGATTTGTGGCGAGATCTGACAAATTGCCTTTGTCTGGTGACCATTATTAAGGACGCAAGGGGTAGGGGCTTCTAATAGCTGCTTGGGTAAGAGGGTGGGGTGTGTGAGGAGGGTGTCGCAAGGGTGGTTGGGTTGCCGTTAATAGCGGAATTGAATTACGGAAGAAGCCTCACAGGTGCTGTTGGATCGGAGACATTTTAATAACTTGCATCGGGCTCGTATTTGAAAAAAAAAATGGTTTTATATTTTTTTCCCTTTAAGTTAAAATGTTATTACAATATATCGAAGTAAATAAAAAACTATCAAAACTGACGGAATGGCTTTTAAGAGAATAGCAATAGAAAACAAATTTATATTGCAAATGATTTGTATGTCCACAGCATACAAGTAAGCGAATGCAACCAAAGTTAAGTGTCGAATGATGAATCAATTAATGAATCATATCTTGACCAATCGTCATTTTTTCGTTTTAAATGTGTTTTTTTTTTTCTTCTTATATTTATCACTTCATCGCAAATGGATCAAGCACACACTTTAAAGTAAAAATGATTAACATAATTCATCCTGGGGGAAAGATATAAGGTGTTTGTCAAATGAATACGGGCCCCGAGGCTAAAAGAAAGCGGACGCGATTTTCCGCATGGACGCGCAGCATTGATGAGGTTGAGTGGGGACAGCGCTTTGCGTCTCATTAGTAAGCATCATCATGATTTCTTCATTAGTACTCTCTTATTTTCGGATTAAGCAATTTGTACATTTCTTTGGACAAATCTGTCGCTGTATTTGTGTTTGAAGTTATAAATATTGAAATTGCTCTTTGTTCCATGTAAAATAGACAGTAACAAACGGAATTCAACCATCTGATATTTAAAGCTCTCACTGTAGCAACTGATTTTGTTTGAATTTTGGCTTAATCAGTCGCATTACCTTTTTCACTTTTTACCCTCGTATCCGATAGAATATAACCCAAATTCTCAGCCGCATAAGGAAAACCGTATGAGAAACATAAGGATCAGAAATAGAAAGCCCCCAGCCTATGCAATACATTCTTTATCACGAATATTTGTCGATCAAAAGAAGCAGATCAAAAGAAATTCTTTTTCACAGTTTTTTTCACAAAGTTTTCCTTACATACTCGTCCTCACAACATCACGATAATCTTTCTCTATGTGCCCAAGTCCCAAAATCACCATTTTTCGAATACATGTATTCTATAAAATTCTAATTTTAGATTTGTCAAAAATAATACGCCTACACACAGCTTCAATATATTTCCTTCCCATGTGCGAAAGGAAAATATAATTCATCGGGGGATAGCCGAGAACTCGTACGTACAAACTACCATCTATAATCACACTAAGTCCAAAAAATAGACATTTTTTCGAAAATTCATCAAAATTCCAATTTTCACAATTATATTTCAAAATTAATACGCCTACGCACAGCTTCAATTTATCTTCTTTCCATGTGCGAAAGGAAAATAAAATGCATACAGGGATAGACGAGAACTCGCCCGTACAAACTATCATCAATAATTACAATAAGTCCCCAAATCACCATTTTGCAAAAATTCAATTTTTTTGAGATTTTTCAAAATTAATATGCCTACACACATCTTCAATATGTGTACTATCCATGTGCGAAAGGAAAACGAAATCCGATTAGGGATAGTCGAGATCTGGTCCCTACAAAGTAGTGCCCAAGGTGTCGACAGAAAGACGGACCACGGACTGACATGGCTCATTGGTCCTCCGCTTCGCGCTAACGCGGCGGCGGAGGACTAATAAGAACCTCCTAAACTTAAACAAAAATTATTTGTCAAAACTCGAAATCTGGTCCCTCTTTAGTAAAATACGAATATTTCCTTTAACTGACTCCGAACCCCTAATATTCCAGACAGAAAAGTTCAAGATACTAACCCTCTTGAGCAGATACTGCTTCTTGTTCATTTCCTGCTTGGCTGTCTGGCGCTGGAAGTTCATGTACTTGTTGGTGTCCTGCGAGAGGTCGTCCACACACTCCATCATCAGCTTCAGGTTCTTCTCTAAAACTGACCTACAATATACACATAGGGGTGTTAAAACAGTTGAATGTCACAGTGGTCGGAGAAAGAATGACTATATAAAGTGGGGGTTCTTTCAAATCATTGGCTATGAATAGTGCAAGCCTATCTGCAAAAACACAAATCAATTTTTAAAATCCGTCAACATAAAGACTTAAGGAAACATTTGCTCATCAGCGTGGTCGAAAAGTAGAGATAAGATTAACAGTAAGAAACGTATTTTTTGTGAACCATATGACAACTTTCTAGAAAAACAATTCCACAAATTTGGGCACGAACGTCAATTCATGACCCGGCATTTAAATACGGAAATTCGAACCCACATACCCGGTTGCGAGATCGAGGAAGTTGTACTTGTCCTGCTCAGGCATGGATTCTTCAACCTCGGTGAGCAGCGCGTTGACGAGATGCGAGTTCTTGATGACGACCGGGATCTCCTCAAACATCGACTGGAAATTCAGGCGTTTGGATGTGACCCTAAGGGGAAGAAACTAGTACATACATTAAGATATAGTGTACAAATAATCATCTATAAAAATGTTGAATCCTGGTTATGAATAGGGGTGTGACGGTTCGAACCGAGAACCGAAGACCCAAAATCTCGGTTCGGTTTGGTTTTTTCTTAAATGTAGAAATGTATATTATTTTGAAATTTAACATAACATATATACAGTTTTCTAATATTTACCTATTTTAAACACATACGGAATAAAATATAATTATTTTACCAGGATATTTTAAGGTTTTGCACTTTACATGCGGCTTTATATTTTTTATCTTTATTCTGTTTCAATCTTCATAAGGCGATGCCAATGGGAACTATTGATAAACCTAAGGGATATTAGTAGATAGGTCGGGGCCAGATTTTCGGTCCCGGTGCCCCGTGACTCAAACCCCGCCCGTCGCGGGGCCCCGTCGGTACCCCGTTCATTAATGTTACATCGACCCTTGGCCTGGTCCAATCGAACTGTACCTCTGAAAACTATCTAGCATGTCAGTTTGCTGAAACCTTACAACTTATCACTATTTTAAATTATATATATTTTTCTGGTGATTTAATTGGGGTAAAAGGCTGCATTTTACCGACAGATATATTCATATATATACTGGAAAAAAATCTTTGGAATTGCAGATACATTCAACTTCTTTTAAAAATTTGATTCAATTTGCGTGCCCAAATGGTACAAAAGCTGACCATTCTCCATCGATAGAAACATGTGGGTAATTAAACAATTTTTATAAACCAACTTAAAGCCGATCTAAAAAATAAAGTGTCCCTAGGTTTTTCGCTAATAACTTTTAAAGTTTTTATTCCTTTTCAACCAAATTTTTACAGCATCTCTACACTAGGAAACCCTAACATATATTTTTTTTAATTAACTGGATTTTCCGTTTATCGATGATTTCTGATATTTTATACGAATCCATTTTGCAAGGCGCCGCTGTACCGATAATGCTAAACATGACCAAAATTTCAAGTTTTAAAGGGGCCTGGGCAATCCTTATTAGGTTTGTTTGTTCTATCCTATAAAGGGTTGCCCAGGCCCCTTTAAAACTTAAAATTTTGGTAAGGTTTAGCATTTTCGGTACAGCGGAGCCTTGCAAAATGGATTCGTATCAAATATCAGAAATCATCGATAAACGAAAAATCCAGTTATTTTTTAAAAAATATGTTAGGGTTTCCTATTGTAGAGATGCTGTAAAAATTTGGTTAAAAATGAATAAAAACTTACAAAGTTATTAGCGAAAAACCGTCGGACACTTTATTTTTTAGATCGGCTTTAGTTAGAATGATTTGAACCGCACATTGTTTTTAAAATGGTTTTATTACCAAGAGGCAGTGGCTCATACTTTTTATTTTATTAACCCTTATTTGGATTTTCAATAAGATTATTCGAGAGTATTATTTATTGTAGCCTCTAAACCCTAACCGAGTATAATGATTACTCACTGCATTACCTTTAAACTTTTAACAATCAAATGTGAACAACTTATATTTTTTTGTTAAATACATGTATTTGAATAATTTTGATCTATTTTAGCAAACTTTGTGTCGTAAAAAGTAAAGGTCATTGAGGACGACAGAATACCGGGATCAAATTTCGCCCCGGGGTAGGACTTTCTTCGACGGGGTCCCGGGGTTTCGGGGCCCCGACCCATCCCTCAAAAATATATATGTATAATGGTATATGATAGATATCACTATATATATTTCAGAATATATGTATATTAAATGTGATATTTTTTAACATATAATATGAACTTGGTTTTTTTTTTGCATAATTTAAATTGGTTTATATAACATGTGTCAATCAGGAAACAAATAATATGCAATTAATATTTTACATGAGTTGAGTCTTAACTCGTTTATAACAAGACTGTCCAAGGACAGTGTGCCACACCTTGCACAGCTTTTTTTTACCCTTATGGCCTTGGATCAAAGTTGTTTTTAATAACTCGGAATATAGAAACTCTAAGAGTAAGAAATGATGTTTGTAAGGTTAATATGATTTCAGATCATCGAACTTAGGTCGTCGACTAGCCGAACTAAAATTGTGACTGTGGTTGGGAGGGACTTAAGCGATGGTGCCTCTACTT